>JAMKCH010021696.1:0-20120 GCA_023653785.1 Ophioderma brevispina
TTTTTCCTTGTAATTCTTTTTTGACATCTGTTTACAACACACACCACATAGGCACACACATACACCACATGCAAACACCAGACGAGACAGGCACAAATGGGATACAGACAATGGACAACACACAACCACACACACCACACACACAGAGGAAAGGTTTGTGGATCCAAGAAATCCAGGACATTTATTTAAATTGAGAAAGAAATATTTGGATTTTTATAGGGACGGTAGAAGATATACTATCTGGACTGACAAGAAATAACGAGCAGAAATTCTATTGACTGGGTGCATGCAATGGGCTCATTATGGAAATTACAAAAGGTTTCATTTTGAAGATAATATAAACCATTTTTAAAGGTACAGAATGTTACATTATATTTATACTAAATCCATTGTAAAACTACTGGTAAACAGCATATTGCTAAATGCACATCTGTCTGACCAGAGGGTTACTGAGCTTGTTATACCATAGACGTAGTGGTTTAACCAACAGCATGGGTTGTCCTTGTAAAAGTCCTGCACTACTAGCTAGAAAACATGCAATTGGCAGCACCTGACCAAACCAGGTAAAAAAAGGCTGCAAATGCTAACAGGCTAGCATTCAATACAACATAGCAGCTAGGACCCCAGTGATGCTGCATGAAAAAATGCCACTAATTGGAACTTGGAAAATCAGGGCAAACACTACACAAAATACCAAACAAACCAATTTGAACTTAAAATTTCAAAAAATTGTTTCATAGAAAGCACCAGCATTTCAATAATTGCATAACTGTGATTTTCACAAGAATTGAACAAGACACAAAAGACTAGTTTATAGTTTAGTGGCTGGCCCTTGAAAGAAAAACTTCTACTCGATGGATAAGCCTATCTATTGATAGGCTGAAAAAACATACCTTTACTGTGAGGGTGCACAGGGGGGAAAAGTGCATCATGAAATGCCTCATTAAAATATTCTGGCACTAGGCGGTGCCAGAAAACCTGAATTATTCTCCCTAATATACTCATCATCTAACCAAATCCTAATATTCCATTCCCAATTTCAATGCTACTATGTGTACCCATATATCTTCAGTGTGCTAATTGTATTTTTTATTTTTCCACCAGAGCGTCAACATTGCGACTCATGCCATGAACCAATCCTTGGTGGTGGTAAGTAAATGTTTGGTTCACTCAAGAATTCCTCCCAATTCCAAGATACACAACCAGCTCCTCAAGTCATCATTCATGAGAAAGCAGAGGGTCTGCCCTGTACTATATTCTTATTCAGTGGGCGGCTTTTGTACGAAAACACGCAATATACATGGTTGTTGCCTATCTAATATGAGACGATATTTATATAATATTGGATGGCTGAGGTTGATACAGAAAATATCGCCCGAGCCTAGATCAAATATCGGGCGAGTCGAAGACGAGCCTGATATTTACTTGGCGAGGCGATATTTTCTGTTATCAGCCGAAAAAAGCCATCCAATATTATTATTATTATTATGCAAGAAGAAGCTGACTTGACAAAAATAGTTTTAAAATGGTTTCAAAACTAATAAAAACAGAGTATTTGCTTGACGAGTTGCATGACCGAATGCCCAATATTTTTGCGTATTGTGCAGTGTTGGGCAGTACGCGCTAATCGCACTGTGGTATTGCACCACAGATGCATAATAATAGATATTATTATGCATCGGAAGCTTCCGTGTGGCGCAATACTGCTCTGCGAGTAGCGCATACCGCCCAACACTGCACAATACGCAAAAATGTTGGGCAACTCGTCAAGCAAATACTCTCTTTTTATTAGTTTTTGAAGCCATTTTAAAACTATTTTTGTTTAAGTCAGCTTCTTCTTGCATAATAATAATATCGTGTCATATTGGATGGGCAGTCTAATATTTTTATCGTAGTGGATACTGGCTGCGCTGGCATCCCTACTCAAAATATTGGACTGCCCATCAAATATAACACAATATTAACTAGACATGTACTACTGGTGCTTCCAAAGAAGCACTAACCTTAGGCGTTCGGCGTTGGGCCCACATGGGTCTTGGGTCAGGGCATGTTCTGACCAAGTCTAGTGATTATGTCAATTGATTTGTGGCAGAAACAGCAAAAAGGAGGGTTAGAGTGACTGACCTGTAATGACCTCTGTGTGACCTTTGACCCCAATCTGTGTATACCCCATATGGGCCTTGTGTCAGTGGTTCTTCTGACCAAGTCTAGTAATTATAGGAATTGATTTGTGGCAGAAACAGCAAAAAGGAGGGTAAGAGCGACTGACCTGTAATGACCCCTGCGTGACCTTTGACCCCAATATGTGAACACCTTGTATGACACTTGGGTCAAGGGTTATTCTGACGAAGTTTGGTTAAGATCAAGCCAACTGTGTAATACCAGTAGCATTTTGAAATATTGAGAGGGGTTAGAGAGACTGCCCATTTTTGACCCTAAATGACCTTGGATTCAAAATCTGTTAACACCCCATATGGGCAGGCACCTGGCAATCACTGTGACCGAACGATGTCGATAGCACATGCGAGCTGTGGGAGGAGAAGGAAAAAGGGTGTTAGCGCGACAATGACCGCTATTGACCCTACGTGACCCCTATGGTCAAACTGTAAACACCCTGTATGAGGGTTGGGTCAGGGGTTCTTGTGACAGAATCTTGTTGCAATTGGGTGAAGCATGTGAGAGAAGAAGCACCGGAAAGAAGTGTTGGAAAGATAGAAGAAGAAAGAAGAAAGAAACAGCTAGAACTCAAAACCTTAGGCGTGAACGCCTAAGGTAAATAGACAAAACAACAAATCCTATCTTTTATTCTCTAATCCTTTCCCAATTTCATCAATCCATGTTGGGGGACCTGGCAAGGATGCCAGCAAGACTCAGATCAACATTACCTTGAGGGAGAAGGGGTCACTTTTTTGTCCCCACTAAATCAGACAAAGCAGTACTAGCCTTTTTTCTATTATTGAGAACCTGGCCATGAGGAACACAAACTTTTAAATAAATTAACTATATAAAAGAATGTCAAATACATTTTCAAGTGGAAGGGGCTTTAAAGGTGCGTGTTCCGATTGCTTTTGGGACCCTCGATTTACCCGGAAGAAGTATCGATTTTGATAACAGATGAAAGGCTGTATTTTTCTCATTTTCGTCCTGAAATTTGAGCCCTCAAATTCATTTCATTCCCAAGATATAAACAAAAAAACGCTGTTTTAGTGGTAAACCATCAATATTAGCACAGTATAGAATAAGGCTTTTCAACAGGCATTATTGCATCTACCATCAAAACGCAAGTTTGTTTCCCCCCCAGTACTTGTTAGTGGTGTTGTGCAAGTTGCCAGGCTCTCATATCAAGTATAGAACACAATCACAAAAATAGACAAGCACCCGTTAAGTGGTTCTGACTCATGATTTGACTTAGTTTACTGTCATGAAATGTCTTGAAGGTTTGGGACAGTCAGCACTCGATGATAACCGTAATAAGTCTTAGTCTTTACGCCACTGATAAAAGCTGATGTTTTAGGCAAATGCTAAAGACATTGTGTCAATGCTCTGATGTGTATAAAACAGATCTCAGTATATTGACAGACTGTCTCAAATGTAATTCCGGTATCTGGCCCCTGTTCTTGATGATGAAGGAAGTCCCTCATGATTATAGTATAATAACTGCCCATTTTTTGCGAGAAAAATGGGACAAATCAATGTACGTGCGCTGAATTTTGTTGATGAGTCTAATGCACAAGCTCCACAGAAGCGAATGCATTGGACAGGCATCAAAAGTAAAATCGCAGTTATTAACCTAATTCATACACAGACAGCAACAAAATAATTTGCTGTAATTATGATACACAGTAGTTTTAAAAATGTCATTTATCATGGAATTAAAAAACAAATTACCCACTGAGAAATAAATCAGAGTCGCGATGCACATGTGTTCAAAAGACGTACGCAGACTCGAGTGCAACTGGACTTTTCAATCCCCTCGCGCAACATTCGCGTATTTTGTTAACAGCTCCACTGATTGCTGCTTTAGTAGTGTCGGTAATATCAGAGTGTATGCATATTTTTTTGTTTCTTTCACTGACAGAGTTTCATCCCACCATGATTGGGTTCTACTGTCATCACGTCTTCCATAGGAGTGCCTTAATAGCTGAAAAATATGTAAGTCTATTACATTCCAGTGGCGGCACCAGACCTCTTTCTGGGGGGGGGGGGCAAAGTGAATTTTTTTGGGGGGGGCGAACTGAATTCGCAGATTTTCATCCCCAAATTTGGTGATTTTTGGCCCCAAATCGCCGAATTTTTCCCCCCACGTGGCGCCGCCACTGACTGTCAGGCATGAAATGAGGCTTTCGGGGGGGGGGGGGGGAACAGAAGGCAGGAAAAACTAAAAATGTGTGAAATCCAGCAAAATACCCCAAATCAAGCTGAAAATAAATAAAAACATGTAAATTCGTACCAGACAAAAAATGAATTCACTTTTTAAACTGAAGATTTTCATGCCTGAAAATTGCAGTTGGAATTTGACCTGCACTTAACTCAGAGTTTGTACGTTGGGTGATACCAGAAAGTATCACTCTTGCCAAGAAAATATTGAGCTCATCTCCAATTTGCCCGAGATTTAATCTGGAGAGTTGGGTATATCGTTTCAAGAGCCACTGAGTAAAGACTGGGCCATATTTAGTATATTTGATAGGAATTTCTGACAAATGGCAGCTATTTACGATCTTCTTGCATTCACATGACGATTTATTCTGGAATCAACCTTCATGCCATCCTATGTTATAAAAATATTAAACTAATAATTCACATCCTAAAATACACAAAACCCTCATGCATAAGCAGCGATTTGCTGATCCAAAACACCGAAAAAAAAAATCATCAAAATTTGTATTTTGGTATTTTTGTTACTGGCATAGATGTGCTAACATAACCTGCATGTGTTGCTTGAAATCTGTGTATTAAAGATCTGATTCTGTAATTTCTATACTTGTGTTCAATTTCCGTCTTGAGATCTTAAAAGCCCCTCCTGTCACTAACCAGATTTATAAGCATAATATTGTGCACCATGACCTGTACAGTTTGACCTCAAACTAAATGTTATTGATCTTTATTTATTCTGTACTGGTGTAAACCACAATCACTGTTTAGTGTAGATTTTGAATTCGTCGTCGCTGTATGTCTATTTGGTGAAGACGGTATGACAAATTTTCCTCAAATACTTAATGTTGCACTATTGTTTATATGGAATTGTACAAAGTTATCTTTGATTTATAAACTAAAAAATGCATTTCCGAATTTTTTTTTTCGCTCGCATAGCGCTGCTTATCCCTTTAATCCCAAATGCCTCCCATCACTTTTAACCTAACCATTTTTGTGTGTGATTTCCTAACAGGAGCACTGTATGATATGTCATTCCAAGAAGAAGGGACCCGAGCCTTTGTAGGAGCAGCAGCCTTCGGAAGATGACCCCTACCTTAAAGACACTATCAGTGATTTGCTAAATCAGCAAATCGAAAAAATCATCAAAATCAGATTTATGAGAATTCTACAGACTTATCCTTCACTTTGAAGCTATTCCTGCAAATTTCAAATATTTTTCAAAATCGTGATAGTGTCTTTAATAAGTAGATTACATTTTTTATAGCAATTGGCCATCACTTTTTTTCAAAAGGGCACAAATTTCAAAGACATTGTACCACCCTTCTTCATATTGTACATCATGGGAAATTTGTATGCGATATCGCACGAGATATCGCACGGCTAAATCTTGAGGCTAAAAAATGCAAATTTATGTATTGACACTTGTAAACACCTAAAAAATTAATTATTGTATTATTGATGCATGACTATATTTTCGTAATACCTCTCATTTAGAACAATTAGTTTAATCCAATAGATTAACTTCTTGCGAGCAATACAATTGACTGGGAACTTTGTCTTGTACAATTCCAGTAAAAAGTTGCTGTTACCCATATTTGGTAAGTGACGTTTCTCCATTATACTACAGTCTGATTAATAATTTGTTGGACAGAATCGAACACACGCGAGCGTGGACTGCGTGAGCCAAGAGGAACATCGCACCTTGTTTCACCTTGCGTAATTGGTCGAAGAATGCGCTGAACCTCCGCGAAGATTGCTGTGCTAACATGAGGTGTGCGAATCTCCTGTCCAAGTAATTTTTAATCCCACTGTAGTAGCTTTATCCTTATGATGAAGCTACTAGTATAGTGGAGAAACATCACCAAGATATTTACTGGAATTGTACAAGATGAAATCCCTTTACTCAGTCATAGTGAACATTCCAGATGAACTTTTAAAAGACGACCAAATTTTTGTTTTTTGTGTGGGCCGATATCAAGACAATTTCAACCGATGCCAATTTGTAAAGCCAAGAATTTCACTGCCCTCATGTATGCACATCAGTATTCTAAAGCTGTTTGAGTAGTTTTGAGACAAAACTCATCTACATGTACATGGATTGATAATGTGTACATCAAGCAAGGAACAGGGTGGGGTCCATGTTCAAGGTTAAAATTTGGCATAATTAGAATCATCTTTACTGTCTTGAGCTGCAAATTATCTCATTAATTTTTTAGCTGAATCTTGAAGTCCTCTGAACTGATGTTTCTCTGCTATCCTCAGTTGCGGTATCTTCAAAATCCACTGGAGAACCCTGATAAAGATGAATCTGCGATACATACAAGATGTCATCATACCATTGCTTGAAGCACTATAACTCCATTTATCTTCCTCGAGTCTGAGACGTCAACACGTTCAGGTCATTGGTTTTGCTTTTATATTTTCGCACCACTTTATACACAGGCGTGCGTCGTCAGTGCTTTCATATCAACGCTCGCGTTTCAATGCTGCTACTATTGCGATGCACACTGACGTCACTGACCCTATCACTACTAACACTAAATGTCTTGATTTTGAGCCCCCGCAACATGTATGTGTGGGCTTATGTTATACCGCAGATGGACGGGTGGATCCCGGTGGGAGCCACATGAATTTGCCCATGTATAAACGCATGCTCGTTCTAAATTTCGAGGAAAAGGGGTATTTTCCCCACTCTGTTCGCGAACATTTGTGTCCGCGAAATTCAATAATATGGTGGTTTTCATAGGACAGTGTCCGCGAAATAAAAAAATAGGGTTTATTTCAACAACCTACCAACATTTTGGAGCCTTGAATTTTCGGGAATTTTTGTGTTTTTCCCTGTTTTACCTCTATTTGTAGAGAACTAGCCACGGAGAATTCTCTTGTTATACGTTATTTTGCTACCTTCTTTTAACCAATTCGGCGGTGCGAAAAATACTGGTGCCGATCTATTGGGACGGATAACGTTGGTCTCTCACGCAGTGCCAATATAGACATTTAATGGACCGTATCTTTCGCAGTCTGTGACCATTCTGCCGAGGGAAAATTTTGGAGCAAATACTATCCGCACCGCCGTATTTCGCACTCAAAAAGCGAAAGGGATTCACTTCGCAAAAATGGGGAAATTATGGCAAAGATGTCGACCGCGGGCTTTGCAAACAATGCCCCGACGGGAATTGCACAGAATTTCTTCCGAAGACGAAATGTTCAAGTGTGGCTAGGATGCATACCTGGATTTCACACACTTAAACTGCACCTTAAACCAAACAAGGGGAGTGATTTTTGTGTGTGATTTTCAATCCCAATCGAATCACTACTATGTATGCATGAGGGATGGACTGCCAAATTCGGCAGTTTTACGAATTGTCATAACCCCAGTTTTACCGCCTTGGATTTCCTGATAATCTCACAGTCTTCTCACTGACTGTGGGCTCCGTTGACGGTATAAATAATTTTGCTCAGTACTTTAAAATTCTTTTAAATGAACCTGAATTCAAATTGTTTGTCAAACAGGAAATGGATGTAAATTTATTTTAACTCATCGATTTTCAACAAAATCATGAATCGTTTAGTTTCAATGTGGGAAATCAGCTCAGTCATTTTCACCATTAAAGTTGTTGCATCTAAATGATGTCCTTGTTTTGCACAAATAGGGTATGTTTTTGACAACTGTCCTTGAATTGGTAAAAAAAGGGGTACTTTTTAAAGCGAAATTGTCCTTGTTTTTCCGGAAAATAGGGGTAAATTTTCAAAAATTGTCCTTGAAAGCGTGCGAAATAGGGGTCTTTTGAATTTTCATAACGAGCATGCGTTACGCCTTTGTATGCAAGGTGCCCCCACCGGGGGGTGGATGGGCAGCAAAAGCATAAATCCACTCTACAGACTAAACTCAATGAACTTCTAACGTGGCATGGTGATAAAACGTGATGAGGTCATTTGCTGTATTCTTTTTGGACAAGTTATGAATATTAATAAATGAACTCCTTTGCATATTTTGGAGAATTCATTAATCCACTCTACAGAATAAACTGATTATTCAATGAACTTCTAACATGGCACAGTGATAGAACATGACAAGGTCATATGCTCTGTACTTTTTGATAGGTTTCATATTAATAATTCATTTGCATATTTTCAAAAATTCATATCTGCTATATATGCAACGTTGCATGGTCACATGACTCATCATTAATCATGAAGCACCTGGAGACCCTTAACCAAAGTTGTGATCAGCATGTGTTTCACAGTCATTAGAGGGGAACTTCCGGTCTAAAGGTCCCATGAAATGAAATGATAACCTACTCACAAATCTCTGTTGGACATTCCATTGCAATACACAGGTAGAAAAAAGAATACACACCAGTGACAATCATTTGTGAAACCTATTGATTTTATAAGTCGGTGTCAGAATAGATTCACACCATCACCTGGAATTTTCTATTACTCTCTGAAAATCAAGGGCACCCCAAATGATGTCGTCACCACCCAATATTGAATGCTTTCTCGTCCCTCCTTTTGACTTGGCCGCAATCACATCAATTCATTTGCATTTCCTGGGACCTTAATGGAAAATCTTCAAAAAATTTTGTATCTGCTCTATCCCTTAAATCCCGAAATGCCATTTAATTTTTTGCCACTTTTCAAAAATCATGGAGCGGGCCCCTGCCTTGTGGGTTTTATGGTCAAAGTGGCTCCTAGATCTACCATCACAAATACCACTACCTCCCTGTTTGCATGATCGTCAGGTTGCCGATTTGCCGTAAGGGATATGTAACGTTGCATGGCCACATACACATGTTAACTCATACCTAGGAAAGAGATTGAGACCAAAGTTTTTGTGCTTGGCATGGAGGTCAAAGGTCATTAAAGGGGAACTTCCGTCTTAATTGAAAATCTTCCATGGTCATGCACTCATGTGTATAAGGCATTGTGAGACCCTTCACAAGCTTGTGCTCGGCATGGTGGTCAAAGGTATTTAAGGGGAACTTTTCCGGCCTTAATGTGAAAAATATTCATGGTCACACATGTGTTTGAAGCACCCTCGGACCCTCACGAAGCTTGTGCTCGCACCGGTGGGTCAAGGTCATAAGTGTAAATAGCGTCGACAGGTATTTGTCATCGCAATGACACAGATCGAATGTTTTTATGTCAATGAATGTGTGTTCTCGACTATGATTCATGCAAGACTGAAATTCCCATAACAGGATGTAAGTGTGCATATATTGAATGTTTTCCTTAAAATGTACAAATCCGGCCCTTGCCCCAGTGACCACACGCATGCTTTGAATGCTAAACTTTTATTCGGGAATCATCCCCACAAAAGGCGCTATGCCCTACCAAAAAAAGTGGGTATGCTTTTTATGCTGAACTAATATCGCCCAAGTCCCATCATGTTTTGAATCCACATACCATAAACAGGACTTTTTTTTTTAAAATCGGCCATCACTTTTCCACTAATTTGAGATTCTTGTCACAGTTTGCGTTGGGAGTTGGCAAGTAACTATAGGCCTCTGTAATGGTAAAGCTGCGTATTATTGCTATGAAGGAATTTTGGTAATGAGGATTAGAGAATAAAGATAATTGTTGTTTTGCCTATCTATATGTGTCAATTGGTGGGCAGTACTCAAAATAGTGGACTGCCCATCCAATATGACACGATTTAGATAGGCAAACAACAAATCTATCTTTTAGTCTCATTCCTTTTTAGTTTTGGTTGTTTTAATTAATCACCGCAAATATTTTTATTTCAATAATTGAGTAAAATGCAAAAATTATTCCCCCTGTCAAAATGAACCAACCCGTACTAGCTGTGTCACTGCGTAATCTTATACACTCGCGCGTAAACACTAGCGCGACGACGCACTATCTAATTTCGTCTCATATAAGATAGGCAAAACAACCATGATGGTTCAGATTTTTGCTTATTAAACCGCCCACTGAATAAGAATAATTAATTATCGATACCGATGATAATTCAGTGGTTGCTGGAAACGTCCTATGAATATGGAATAATGCAGAAATAGCACCACGTATGTGTCTATGCGCATCCATTAGTTGTTTAAATTGGTTTCAGGCCAAGCAATTTAGAGGGTAGTTTCGTGAGGTGGCACATTTCTCATGGACAGACAGACATTTGGTGTTTCTAGCTCCTCCCTTTCCACTTTACAATCCGGGGATGGCCGTTCTAATTACAAAATCGCTTCTTTTGATGACATATGCACTTTGTAAACATTCGCAGGTATAGTTTTATACTAAACAATTACCAACGCAACTGCAAAACGCTCATTTTTTGTATTTTTTAAAATTGAGGCGCTCGGTCATTGTCCTGGTCTTGTGAATCGATTCAATAGACCCTGTTTGGCGCCTTCATGATATCTTAAACCAAAATCAGGCACAAAATTACATACCGTCACTTGTGCAACAAAGTTGTCACTGACGTTTTTGCATAATTTTGTAACACACAATTCAAGTATAGTGTCATTTTTGAAATCAAATTACAAACTTTTTTCGTCTGTGAAAGAAAGATGTTAAAAAAAAAGAAATTTGGACACAAAATAGTCTTTTATGCAAATGACAAATATTCAGATACGACTTTGTTGCCTACGTGACGATACACTGTATATTACATGGAATTCTTTTAATCGAACAAGTGTCATCCACGGTTAAGTGTACACACGTTCCTTTGAATGTATTGTGTTGAAGAGAACTGCAGTGATCTTTGAAATGTAACCTTGTACTAACTCCTTTAAAAGCAAAATGGAAATTTCAATGAACCTGTGGATGTAAAGGTCTAATTAGCCATATAAATCTCATCTTATGAGAATAAACTATTTGACAACTCATCAGATGCTTGTCTTGTCTTTATTTTTTCTGAAACATTTCATAGTATTTCGGATATACTCTTATCTCACAAAGTCCAATATATGGCTTATAAATCTGAGATTTGGCGATCTATTTACATGTTATCATACCCTGTGAAACATGAAAAATTATTCCTATACAGTCTAAATCACAAATTTTACTCTTAGGCACCAATATAGCAAAAAGGTTGACAACACGCATGTATTACTGGTTGCCATCCATCTAGTCTATTTTCAAATGTTGCTTTACAAACATTTGTATCAAAATGCTCAACCAGAAAGGATACTGAATGAACTTGGATTTGTAAAAATTTAGAGTTGCATAAAATGCTCAACCAACAAACATTCCATTTTGAAAAAAAAGACATGAGTTCTAAATTTTAGATCAAACACGCACGATTGTGTTATGGTTCTTAATATACCTTGCGGTGGATTTTACAAAGAACTGCACGTATGGTAACACCCATCTAAGTTAAACGTCTCTCAAGTGTTACTTAACAGTAATTTACGATCTGCATTTGCCTACGAGGGAGTTGAACTCATTGTGAAAATCCATTCCTGATCTGTCCCAGGTGGACAGGTGAATTATGATTTAAAGCACGGTGACGGTGGCTGAGCTTAGAAACACTGCCATGCTGGTATCAGGTGTACGTGACTGGAAAGTTGGGTACGGTTAGGTGATTGGAAAAGTTATTTTGTAGCTTATGAACTGAAAATTTCCTTCAATACCATTCCCTTTTAACATGCAGTGTGCCACCCGTTCATGCTCTCAATGTAATGTTGGCTAAGCAAAAAAAAAAGTTTTGGCCATTGGTTCTATCTAATCCCATGGGGTCTAAGAGCCATTTGGTCTAACTTTGGTATAAACCCATATTGGTCTACTAACCGTAAGTTTAACATCCAATATATCTAAACGAACCCAAATTCTAATGCCCATTTCATCTACTACCATTTGGCCTAATACCACAAACACCATTTGGGTCTAATTCCCATTTGGCCTAATATCCATCTTATCTAATATGGTTATTTGGTCTAATATCCAGCTGGTCTAATATCCATGGGTATAATAGCCATTGGTCTAATACCCATTTGGGACAGAGGGACATTAGGACCCAATGGATATTAGATCAAATGGGGATTAGACCAGATCGATATTTATTGACCAGATGGATATTAGACTAATTGGTATTAGACTACATCGGTGGTTATAGACTGAATGGATATTAGACCAATAGTTTTCGCCCTAAAAGGACTATTAGACTCTTAAAGGGTCATTAGGACTAAATGTTTTTAAACTGATATTAGCCCAATTGGAATTAGACAAAATGGCCTTAGACCAAGGGGATTAGACCAAAGGCAAGTCACCAAAAAAAGGGCTACCATATCATGCAAGCATCATCAACATATCTACAAGTTATGCAACTACAACATAAAACTTTAAACCCACAGGCTTGACAGTTGAACAGCTCTATTCAAACATGCAAATAGCATAGTTCACATGCTATCCTGCACTACAACTAAGGATTAGTGAACATTAGGCAAGAAAACGACGTGCCATCATGTGCAGTTAAGCCATCAATGGGATGGTGAGGGAATGATGTAGTTGTGGGGTCAATCAAAGGTCATGTAGAGGGCATAAGGTCATTGGACATATAGCCCACAGGTCTTGGCCAGGTGGTTATCTTGAGCAAGTTTGGTGGCTATACAAATTAACTTGGAAGAATGTTTAGATATTTGGGGGGTCATCAAAGGGTCAAGTAGGGTCAGGCGGTCAAAAGGGCATGATGGGCCAAAGAGGTCATTCTGTCATACCATAAGAGTTCTGGACCGTGGTTTCTTTAATAGTATTTTACTAGGAGATCCTCGGATTTGGCTATTCACCTGTGTTTTGCGCTCACCTGGGATTTGAAGACCATCGGCGTTTTGCGGTCGGGTTCTTTGACCCCTTGAATGACCCTGTGACCTTGCCATGACCTTAAAATTTCATCAGCCAAACAATCGACCCCGCCCACCAAGTCTCGGATATGAATATACCAAAGTGTACCCCATTGGAGCCCTTTGACCTGAATACCCTGATGCCTTTGTCCACAACCAATACAGACTCGGGTTTCGTAAGGTCAAGGGGGCACCACCCACCAAGATTCAAGAAGGTTGCAATCCTCTGTCTCAGAGAACATATGCAGTAAGACAGACACAGTGACAGACAGGCCACCACCTGTATAAATATATGGATGTGCAAGGGTTTGAAACGTGGGACAAAGGTCATTTAGGTCATTAGAGGTCAAACTGTACTAACTATGAGTCCTTCAAGTTCCTTTGAGCATGTTTGGTGGTCAATTGTTTAATTATTTGCAGCAATTGTATATAATAGTGTGGAGCCCGCGCTGCAGGTGGGTCTTCGCTAGCTGAGTATACCCGTTAGATGAGTATACTGGATGTTTTCAGAACAGGAAACCCAAGGTACTGTAGTCGACCTATTAGCACCCTGGGGCTTCATATCCCATAGTCAAGCATGGGTACTGAAACACAGCCAACCAAGTACCCAATAATGACCCCCACATGACTTATACCCAAAATGACCCCCTCGAAAAGTGAACACAAAAGTGGTACGGCAAAAACAAGCAAAACTCTACCAAACATATCAAAACTCATTTATCCATAAGTCAAAGCACGGACAAGTAACCCGAGACGGACCCTGGATGACCTTTGACCCCCAAAATGACCCCTCGAAAACTATGACACACAACCAAACTCGTATGGGTCGAAACTCTACCACCATACCCAAAAAAAACTCATATCCATACGTCAAAGCACAGCCACGTTACCCGGATAAGGACCCCTGATGACCTCGACCCAAAAATGACCCCTCGATAACCTTGCCAACAAAAAGGTAAGGCGATACTCTACCACCATACCAAAATCATATCCATAGGTCAAAGCACAGCTAAGATACCCAAAAACGACCCTGGATGAACCTTTGCAGAGCTGCCAACAGTGAGATTGTAGAAATCAGGAGATTTGTCTTGGAAATCAGAAGATTTGATTAGAATCAGGGAGATTAAAAAAAAATAGCGAGCATTCAGGTAATACCTCCTCAGAGGGATACAGCCATGGATATTGACTAAAGATCAATTGAAAGCTCCACATTTAAGGAAACGGTCAGTAGGTACTTAGTCCATTTGATTTTTTTAAGAATGAATGAAAAAGGTTTAAGTGTAAAAGTCAACTTTAAAGGTTCGAAACTTGAAAACGAAGCCACCTACAGAGTTATGAACGCATCATGAGTTAGAGCTCTTTAAAATAAGCTGTGTCCAGAAAAAAATGCGGGCTCGCCGATGACAGCCCCATTTATGGAACTGTACTTAGGAACTAAGTACCTATGGCGATTTAAAAAGAAAATATTGAAATGAAAAGTCGAAGTAAAGTCAAAACTTAAAAGGCTCCTACTTGAAAACGGAGCCATCTACAAACATATGAACTGACCATGAGTAGAGCTCTTTAAAAAATTAACGCTTTCCCGAAAAAAAATTGACAGCGGCTCCGCCGTCTGAAGACCCTGTTTAGGGACTGTCAGTGGGAACAAAGTCCACAAGCCGGCACTAAAATTAATTATACCTAAACACTTTGTGTGCACTAATAGCAATGATGGCGCAATCTTCAAAAAGGCAAACAGCAAATCACAACAGGTTCATTATATTGTAGGCCTAAGATACCTCTTGCACACTGGAGTTAATTTGTATATTCACTTTAAGACACAGCATAGCATATAGCAGTTTTAAAAGGTTAAAATAACAATATTGCTGTGCTGGTCCATCCGAAAGTCGGAGAAAAACTATGTGGGAACCCAAAGACTATATTTTTTTGCCTAAGAATGTGGTAATTATTTTTCTTACTGTTATACGTTTTATTTATATCAAACACCACCATCATTTTCCAGGACCCCTGAAGGACCTTTGACCCCAAAAATTACCCCTCGAAAAACTGTGACCATAAAACTGTACGGGCGACGAAACTTAACCAGAAACAAAAACCTCAATCCCCAAACGTCAAAGCACGGCCCAAGTTTACCCCGCAACGACCCCTGGATGACCTTTGACCCAAAATATGGGACCCCTCCAAATCGTGACCACAAACCTCGTTACGTCGGAGCTCTACCACCACACCAAAATTCATATCCGTATGTAAAAGGAGGTGTGAAACCATAGCCGGAAAAAAACCCCAAGCCACAAAGTTGATTTCTGTTAGTAATATAGTTTTGACCAAATGGGTTCAAAGGCCACATAGGGCCATTAGAGGTCAAAAGGGCATATGGGTCACCATAGGTCATTCTGCGCATACCAGTAAGAGGCCTGGACCAGTGGTTCATTTAGTTGGTCATAGCAATTTAGTTCAGAAGGTTTAGTATGTAGGATTGAACAAAATGGCGAGCAAAGGCCATATATAGGGTCATTAGAGGGCCCCACTAGATATATACTCAATATGAGATTGGGTCAGTGGTTCTTTTGAATACGTGTGCTGGTAATCGGCAAATGTCCCTAAACAGTTACATTCACACTCCAGGTTACGACGGCATGCCTACAAGAATCTGTAAATGCAGGCAAGCAGATACAATCGTATATGATCTCTTACAGCATAATTGACGCTTGGTTGCACACGTAATAAAAATATACTGGTAGCATAATTGGGCTGAAAGTCGTCCATATAGAAAACCTTGATTTTTTTTTAACTTCTCTATTAATTTCGTTAATGTTTCAGGCACTTTGAGGGAATATCTCTATCAAAAATAGAGGATTATTATTGACAAAATTTCGCTGAATCTTGTTGAACAATTTTTAGGTATTCCTAGTCAAAATGAAGTCATTCTGGCCCAGATGTGTTCCAAAAGATTTCCAATTAGTATTGATATGCTTACCGCCCCTTATTTCAAAATGTTCGCTTTTCAACGAAGCGGGATGGATATTGGCGATTTGAAAAGGTATAAAAAGTCGAAGTAAGCCCAATCATGTTAGTGAAGCACCGTCGACACAAATAGCTAAAACCCGTCAAAAGTAAGGAAAGCGTGTTTGTCGTCCAACTCGCAATAGATATAGTATCCCAGTGTAAGGCTTATTAAAAATATTTCCGAAGATGCCCACGCGTCGCAAGTGAATACACTCTTTTGTGTTATCATATTTATAGGATCGATAATTATATCTAAAAACCAATATAGTTAAAGTCCTTCAACTTTCAAGGAACCCTTATAAATTCCAGAATCTGGTTTTCAACAGTTTCACTTTTGGTTTCATACTTATTAGGACTAGAATATATATCTAGAAAAACCGAATATCTTAAAGTGCCTTCAACTTTCAAGGACCACATTTAAATACGAAATGGTTTTCAAACAGGTCAAGGTTGCCTTAAAACGGTTCAACGTCGTGTTGTTACATGTTTAGAGAAACACCACGAGGGGCATCTGGTATACATTGTCGCAGAAATGTCCATTGTATCGAATACAGCCAACAAGAACTTAATAATGACACCCAGATAAGGTTTCTCAGCGTAACACCAAAATTGTTTCTCAAAGACCTCCAAAAATAAACCAATTATACATAAACTAAAATTCTAAAAACTTTGCCGTAGAAACAACAACCAACAAACCCAATTTGTCACCCATCCTATACCATAAACATTATGCATAGTCAGTAATAAATGCCATAATGGAAACAAGGCTTGCCTTTTGCAAAGGGTGATACCACGATACCAATTTGCTAAGGTAAGGACTTAAATTATTTTTGAAAGTTTTGCTTTACTAAAGTATGCAACTTATACTTTTGCTGAAAATTCATTGAGACTTGGTTGCAAATACCCCGAGTTAGTAACATAACTCAAGTCGATTCAAGTAACACAACTTCTTTGTTGTCATCTCTATAATAGTCGGGAGACCTTACCAGGGAAATTGTTTAAACTAAATCTACTCAAGTTCAAATGAACTCGCACTGGTGTTTGACCTCAGTCCCTAAAGGGTGAACCCTTGGTAGATATGTTAAGTGGAACCCGATCACATTTCATTTCGCCCGAAGAACCCCCCTAGAACCGGTTAATAGGTGCACACATAAACCAATGCATTCATTAATAAAGACGACAGCATGGCATCAGATGATGTCCAAACCTTGACAAAAAGATACAAAAGTCACCCAATTGCCTCCCGTCACAAAAATTCCAAAAAATAAAACCTTACTACGGGGGCGAAGCGCCCACTACCTCCAGAACAATTTGCCGAATTTTGGGGAACACGGACATAAACGGCCGACTATTTTCGCAAAATAAGAGCCGCAATTTAAAACACAAAACAACCACGCCGCTCCTTCGATGACAATAATGAACATCATTCATGACTTGATGGATTAAACACCAAGTTTGTCTCAAGAAGCCAGCAACGCATTTTTGTTTAAGTTGGTTTTGACGCGTAATTTTTTTTAGGTACTCACTAAAAAATTTTTTTGTAACCTATTTCAGGAAAAAAAGGAAAATTTGGCCGCGAAGCGAGAACTAAACATGAAAAAAGTGGGCCAAAAATAGCCTTAACAAAAAGGAATTTCCCATTACTTTTTTATAAAAAAAAGACGCATTTTGCGATTGCAATTTTTCACATTCTTCTGAGACAAACTTTTTTTATTTGGCCTTATGTTATCTAATGTAACATAAATTTCAATCTAATTTAACTCTTAACCAATAAATTTACATTAAATTTATCAAAATTACAACAATTCATTATTGAACAGCATGACATTGTTCAAACTCATTTTTCATATGTACATACAATGGGCTGTTAAAAAATCAAGGTGAATTTCATTACGATTTTTAGCACCTCTTTCTGTTTTGTTTCATGGTGGCTGTTCTTTTTCTTATTATAAGCAAATATTTATTACAGAACCACTGTGGTAATTTGTGTCCTGATTACAGATAAATTACCGTACAATTCATTTTTTTGCACAAGATCTACACACAATTATTTGGCTCACATTCATACATATTGTTGTTTTGTTGGTTGCCTATAGACCTAACCAGAATTTCCCATTTCTGTAGTGTCCCACCTTGGTCTTTTCGCATGCTTAAAGCAATAATAGCTCATTTTTAAAAGTGCCCCAATTTTTTGCAAATTTTTGATATTTTGCACGGTTTGTGTTGGTAATTGTCTAGTGAACTAAACCCATAAACAGTAATCTTCCAAATTGCATATTTGTCATTTGTTATTGAATCAGGGATCCCCAATTTTTATTTGACATAACAAAAGGCCAAATTTTGTGTGTCCATCACAAGTTTACACATGTATACTTGTGAGGCTTTTCTTTTAAAATAAACACAAGTACAAATAGACAGAATAATTCAATACTAAATGGAGTCACACAAGTATACCTCACACAGAATGATTAACTGCTTAGTGCTCTCCAAGACTGGGAGTTTCCGTAACCTTGGACCCATCCTAACACCCTTTTTTTTTCACACACTCATTCGACACCTTAACAGAATAAATTGGTTTTAACTAGTGAAGGTTTCCGAATCTAAGTGTCATAAAAAAAGTGTGTCCAGATGGGTCAGATATGGAAACTCCCTGGAAAGTCCTGTCTACAGGTTTACAAAACACCTAACTTCCAAAAATATTCTTAATTTTTTTGGTGAAATTTTACTCCACTAACAATTATGTTTCTATAAAGCATATCTTGGTAGGCACACACATATAGTACTGATACTTTGATTACCACCAAATAAGCGGGGCTCATAACATGTGCACTGATAGGGAAATAAGCAGGCGCAGACAATTCCAAGGGATGCTGTGTGTGTACTTATGCGTGGTAGCGGGCGGTTCTGTCCCAACGCTGGAGTATATTTGTTTTATTTTTATATGCCGGAACAAACCGAATAATTCCTGCATATTTTAGCAGGAGCAGAAGAAAAATTGATTAATCCACTCAACCAACTAAACCAAATGGTCACTGAACTTCAACGTGGGCGTGGCACGATGATAGAAACAGAGTCATGCACTGCATATCTTGGGTTTCAAACAACATTGTGTCAGATGGGTTCAGATTATGGAAAACTCCCTGGAAAGTCCTGTCTACAGGGTTTACAAAACACCTAACTTTCCAAAAATATTCTTAATTTTTTGGTGAATTTGGACTCCACTACGTATGTTTCTATGAACTCTCGGTAGCAACACCATATATACATGATACTTTGAATTCCGCACCAAATAATGCGGGGCCTCATAAACGTGGTGAACTGATTGGAATAAACAGTCGCAAGACGATGCAGGGATGCTGTTGTGGTAATTATGCGTGGTACGGGCGATTCTGTCCAAACGCTTGAGTATATTTTGGTTTTTTAAATTTTTATATGCGGAACAAACCTAATAATTCCTTTTTTACGGAGCAGAGAAATTGATTAGCTCCACTCAACCAACTAAACCAATGGCAAATGAACTTCAAACGTGGCGTGGCACGATGATAGAACAAGATTCATGCACTGCATATCTTTGGGCAGGTTATGAATCTTCATGAGCTCATTTGCATGTTTTAAATCTTTTTTTAATAAAAAACCACAGATGTGGGGTGTCATCTTAATTATGCACCACATAGTTTAAAATTTTGAGGTGTTGCAAATATGCATTGTTTAAAAGGAAACAAATTCCCTCAAATCTTTCAGTAGCTCAGCCTATCTAGGTAAGTAGACCTCTCTTCATATGCTTTTGATGAGGTTGACCGAGCTAGAGGAACGAAATTTTCAAAAACATCCCCCTTAATAGAGTGTACCCTCAGTTACCAGAATCAACATGAAGAAAAAAACATCAAAAGGCATATCTTTCTGTTCTTTAAACTGATACGTTTTCTTAGTTATTTTAATTGCGCA
>JAMKCH010021697.1:0-22328 GCA_023653785.1 Ophioderma brevispina
TGTTCTATCACAATAAAATTCACATATGTTATTGATGATAATATATTCTACAATTAGACCTTCTACCAAGAAAATCCCTTGAGCACTTTTCTCTCAACGACGTGAATTTTCCCATGTCCTATGCGTTAAGAGCTGTTAAGCACAGAGTACGCATAAGAGGTCATAGGCCTATTGAATGCACTGTGTGCACAGTGAATAGGGAAAATGGACAGTATCTGCAAGATGACGTGTGTTGCCGACCTGGTCTCTTTTGACCACATAAAGAGCGTAAAGTTTAGCTGGTTCGTCATCTCTCATCCATGTACCCAATGTCACCATTTTCACCATGACCAGCACATGAGCCTCTTATTGAGTGTGTAAGAACCCGACAGCTTAAAGGTCCTTGGTCCGATCGCTAATAGCCTCGCCCCCAGAAGCCCCAGATTTTACATGAAGTGGTCAAAATTTTGTTATCAGAAGAAAGCTACTATTTTTATGATTTACCCTGTGGAATCTTAGGGCCAAAGGATGACCGAGGACCTTGATGCTGCCATCATAACTGCACTCATCACAGATGAAATTGGAGGGGTATCTGTATATCTGTGCTTTGGTCATGTTCTCACGCCAGGATATGTTTTGTAGTCGCATAAGACGCCTGTTGTAGGTGCCACGCAGTCTATCCTGTAGTTCTTTCTTCATGGTCCAGATCTCAGATCCATATAACAGGATACTCTCTGCAGAGGCTCTAAAGAATTTCAGCTTGGTTGAATTAGAGATACCAGATTGCCATAAAATGGTGTAGTTTATTGCAGGCATTCCAAGCTTGTCCTTTGCGTGACAGGAAGTACTTTCTTGCTTCCGGCACGGCAACATAGGACCCCAGGTACTTGAAGTCCCTGACCTCTTTGAGTTGGGTACCGTCTGTAGCGCAGATAGGTTGATGATTATCTTCACCATTGGCGGTCATATATTCCGTGTTCTTGGCATTTAGATGTAGGCCGACTTTGTCTGCAGCATTCTCAAGTGATGTTAGTAGATCTTGTGCACCACATATCAGATCAGCTGTTAGAGCTAGATCATCTGCACAGTCAGATCTGTGAGATGCTGACTTTGGTGACGTCTAGAACGCTTGGGTTCGATGGTTAGTCCCTTGTCGTTTATGATGCCAAGACTCTGTCTGAGGATGTAATCAACCACGATTACAAAGAGATAGGGAGCAAGAGTATCTCCTTGGATGATTCCAGTAGTTGTTACGAACTCCTTTGTGGGCCCATCCATGGTCTGCACAACAGGGAGGTAAATAACATGATTGAAAGTGGGAGGGCCATGGCCCACCCAGTTAATTATTTGACCCACCCAGTAAATTCAGTCTGCCCAATGGCCCAAAAATGATCCACCCAGTTAATTATTTGGCCCACCCAGTATATTATCTGGTGAATTCTTATTCAAAATTATCGATTTCATGGAATAATTTGGAATGTGAAAAAGACAAAATTTGAATTAGTATCAATTAATTTAGCTGCGAGTCTATAAACTAGTGTAATTGGGCGATTCAAAAATGAACAACGTTTTGCTTTTGATTTTTGTTTATAGTTTTATAATAGTGAAAATAATTAATAAATTAGTGAATAATCAATAAAAGAAACACTGCTTTATTCTAATGTACCCCAAGCAAGACCTGTAGGTAATTAAATCTCTTAACATTGTATGTAATAGTGCGTTAATTCCTACAAATTAGAATTTCACTCTAAAAAAAGTATAATTTATATCCAAATGAGTGACAAATTATTCACTCCCATTATTGAACGGAATTTCACTCTGCGTTTGTGAAGTTACATGGGAAAGAGTGATCTTTGAATCCATGAAATGATCACTGTAGGCAATCTATAAAGGATTGTCACTCTTTACGTTTAATAGATAATGGTACTCTGTATGTATAGGCCTAATTAAAAAAAAGTTTGTTAAATTAACCCATTGTTGACATAAGCTTTTATAATAAGCAAATTTGTTGTAGGAAATATGGAAATTAAAGTTGGCCCACCCAGTAACTTATTTTTTGGGTCAATTAATTAAATAATGTCCACCCAGTAAATTATTCTTATTTATCACACTGCTGCACAAAGAAAGATGTATTATCATACATGATGGCAATTGCTTTGACCTGGGACACCATAGTTGGTAAGAATATGCAACATTACATTCCTGTTGACACTGTCAAATCGTACTCAGGACCAAACACTCATACTCGTACTCGTACCAGAGGGTGGTTTTAATCAATCCCATGATGCATAGCAATGTGCCTATACCATACTGTACTAAACACATGTCAGTACTTATAGGGATAAAAAGTGGTCCAAAAGTTTAAGAACCACAAGACATTTTGAGGGCACGTGTGGTCCAGTGGATTGGGCGCTCGTCCCGCAATCCAAAGGTCGTGGGTTCGAGTCCCACTGCGGCCAACGTGTTGTGCCCTTGAGTAAGGCACTTTACCTTAATTACTCCTCTCCACCCAGGTGTATAAATGGGTACCAGCATTATTCAATGCTGGGAAAGTAACAGAATCGCTGTGCGGGAGGAGTGGCGAACCCCCCACAGCAAAACATAATACGGAGGAGTCTGGCCCAAACGCTAAGGAAAGAGAGATGGGCACTCCGCGCACGAGCTTGCTCGGCACGAGACTTTTTACAAGACATTTCATAATCATGCAAAAAAATCCCTAAGTACTAACGCTTTGTGGGCTAAAATGGGCGTTAAAGTCGCGGGTTTATGTGTTAAGAATAGGATTTTTATGTGATCACATGACCCTATTGAGGTGAAATTTCCCAAAACTGGTGCATTGTGGGATTGACTCAAAACACCATCTGTACTCGTACTAAGGGTCAAGTACTCGTACTCATGAGAAGTACTCATACTACAAGTCTGGCACTTGCGCCACCCGCTACTCCAATTAAGGTTACGCTTCCCTTATTACGTGAACAAATCAGATCAAGCTTCCCCGTCAATAAGATCATCTCTCCAGAAGACTAAACCTATTATCGATTAGTCCTTGGCGTTAGACTTCTGCACAAGTAAACATAACATCACATTTTGGTTATTTAATTTAGAAAAAATAACGCTGCTTCAAGATGTTTAAATAAAACGAAAATTCTCAACTGTGCTGTATATAAATTCGAAGTTCTTGTTTCTACGTATATGTAAGATAAAGGATGCAAAACACACTGTTATGAAAAAATGGAGTTTTGATAAAGGTCTGGCTCGCCTGTTAGGCTCACTGACCTCTATACATGGATAGCGGGCGGCTATCGAGAAGTGAAACATTTTGTCCTCCATTTGAAAATGGCAAGAGCCCGTCGTCGCTGCATTACTTTCAATGGCTCTTGTACGTCAAATTTGAAATTTACTCAAAATAAGGGAAACGAAGAGGTTTTTTCACACAAAGGAATTTTGTTATTTTCAAAACAGACACTGGGGTTGAATGTGTGTCTGAGCTGGCAGCCCTCATGGAAGACAAAAATGACTGGAAATCCCGGTGCCTATCACTGTTAAAAATTTCCGTAAATTAAGAAAACAGATTTTCCGTAAATTTACGGAAAAATCTGTTTTAGAAAACAATAAAAATAAAAAACAAAAAACATAAAAAATAGCTAAAAATGTTAATTTACGGAAATATTTCAAAAATTTCTGGCAGCAATATTTCCGGACTTTTTTTTGTTCCGTAATTTTAAATTACGGGACAATTCTGTTAAAATACATATTTTTTTCCATAATATGAGACAAATTTCTGTAAAATTACTGTCAAAGTTCCGTTAATTGACAGAAATTTATGTAAATTTACCCTAAAAATGACTGGAAATACTGCTGCCAGAAATTTCCGTAAATTTACGGACATTTTTTTAACAGTATAGCTATTATCAAACCAGCTGTAACTTCCTCTCATGATGATGGTCGACTGAAAATTTGGGCCCGTTAGTTCTGTTTATTGCTATTTTTCAGCAAAAAAGAATAAATGAACAAAATAAATAATTCAAAAAATAAGTATAAAGCCAAAATAAGGACGGTTTCCAGTGTTTTCGGCTGCTTTGCGGTTCAAAACATGGTCAAAATAATGAAATTTTATGACACCGGCCGTGTAGTTTCCATAGACTGTCTAGAATCAGCGTGTCCAGCTGTGATCTCGATGAATTGCATGATGGGCGCCGTAAAATTTTATTTTATTATAGTAGTTCCATCGGCCATCTGTCTATTGTGTTCCCCATGCACTGCACGAATCATTTGTTTAAAAGTGAGACCAATTATGGACTATGCAAGTGTTGTCCGGGATCCACATATCGAACTCGGATATCCAACCACTTGAAGCGATCCAAAGACGAGCAGCGCCATTTGTTACTAACAACTACAAAAGAACAGAGGGCTCAGTCAAAGACATCATGAATAAATGGTCACCGCTAGCCCTTCAACAGTGCAGAAAACAACAACGGCTCATAATGATGTTAGATCACTAGGAAATTGCAGTGACGATGCCAGATTATATTCAACGCTAACCAGTTTCGATTACACGCCAATACCATCCAGTCAAATTTCGCGTCATGAAGGCAAACACCAACTCTTATAAAATCAGCTTTTATCCCCGGACTATTTTAGATTGGAACGGATTACCATCATCTCTCCTTGATTTAAGTACGTTGAGTCATTTCAAATCTGCTGAACAAAATGTATTTTTTCTATACTGTGTGATTGACCGACCGGTGTCAGCCTCATTCTCTTCTCGATTAGTTATCGACTTCGGTCGATGTTATCGAGTATTCCTGTAGATGTAGAATGTTAATTTGTTCACACTTCTTTGAAAATGATGTCCCAAATCCAATATTCGCTACTTACCAAGATTTTTAATATTTCTTCCGAATGTTGCACTTTTTTGGCACGCTCTGTAGAGTGCCACCTGAGATGAATATACCAATATCCCAATAGTTAGGTATATTCATCTCAGGTCTTACAATCCATCCGTCTATTGTTTTCTCCACTATCCCCACACTGTTAAATCGGTTGTTTAAAAAAGTTGTGTAAAATATGGGGTTGTTAAACATATGAACCTACCAACTAGTTGTGTAGGAAAATATTAAACAAGTTGTGTAATTTTTTACACAACTCCTGTAAATATGTACACAAATTTACACAACTTGTTTAATTTTTTCTTACACAACCAGTTGGTAGGTTCATATGTTTAACAACCCCATATTTTACACAACTTTTTAAACAACCGATTTTAACAGTGCAGTAGCCTCGTTTGTAAGGGCAGGGTTTAAAAAATATTTTTTATAATGTAAAAAATAAAGGGAAAGAAGAAAGATTGGACAACGTTTTCAACTTTAATGCTTGTTAGACTGTTCAAAAGTATACAATAGCTGTTCAAACGTCTGTTTAAATGTTTAAACAGGTTCCATTTGTGCATACTTTGTACTTTGTAGAATTTACCCCTGCAGTCGTCCTTCTGCGAAGGGTAACCTAGGGCTTGACGAGAGTGTTTGATTATATTGCACCTCTTGCTGAAGTGCTTCGTGGGCGCTTAAATACCCCACAACTAATTTGAATAACACGGCCTTCATATGTCGACTGTATTTTCTTGTAAATGCAGCAACTGATATTCAATTGTATTTGCTATATGATTGCTTTAATGAAGCTAGATGGAAGTTGGAATTGCTGGTTGTGTGTACTGGTCTTGTTTTTAACTTGCAAAATGTTCTTTTAATGTTTCATGGCACGTATAACAATACAGGGCGTCCCAGAAAAAAAATAATCATGAAACAAAAGGTTAACTTGGCGAAACTGTGTGCTATATGACTATACTAATTACTATTATAAAGTAGAATCGGTAGGCTTTCCCATGGCATTTCTGCAGTCATGCCTCATTGAACACTATTGCTTTGAAAATGGCATGTCAAAACTCACTTGTGACATTAAAGCTGTTTGTATGGTATGTAGTCCTTATTTTGTTGCTTATCTGGCAAACAGGTGGAAAGATTATGGCCAGATGATTTTAGGAAAGCCTTTCCCGATAGGGATGCGCCATCTAAGCCGACCGTCTGGGTAAATGTGAGGAAATATCGAGATCATGGCACAAGCCTTAATCGGAATAGGGGTCCGTCAGGGAGAAGACGCACAGTGAGAACTGACAACAACATTAATGCAGATTACAAGAACATCCAAGGGAAGCCATTGCAAGAAGAAATTGACTTGGACTCTCCCGTTCATCCTTCAACCGGATAACGAAAATTGAACTTGAACTTGAAAATTGTACTTGAACTTCCATCCATACAGAATGCGCATTCGCCATCGACTTCAGCACGATGACTCCAGAAGAGGCCCCTTTTGCCGAGTGGCTTTTGGATCGATGTCAAAGAGACGCGAGAGTTTTGGAGCATTTTACAATTGGCGACGAAACCAGTTTTTTATGAATGGCGAAGTTAAACAACCACAACGCCATTGAGTGTGCACCAGCTGGAAATCCTCCAAGTTTCAACTTCGACACAAACATGAGTCGAGAGAAACTTAGTTTGGATACTTCTGTGTGGCAATGGAGTGCTTATTGGGCCTTACATTTTCGAACAAAATGTCAATAGGCAAGCTTATCTCTGATTAACCACGATGCTGATGTGCCTGACTTGAACTGCATTTTCTACGGCAACAAAAATCGTGTCTTTCGACACCCGTGGTAGACACAGGATGGCGCACCTGCCCACATACTAGTGCTGTTAGAAATTGCCTATAGGAACTTTTTGGGGACAGAGTTGTAGCCCTGAATCTTGCTGTGGTATGGCCTGCCAGGTCACCTGATATTGAAAACCATGGCCAGGTGTGACCTGGCTTGATCTGCATCAACGTTTTTAGGATGTGCACACTATTGGTGGTAATCATAATATTAAGCCCAGGCTTTATATCTCTAATGTCCCTCAACTGCATTTTTCCACTTTTCAAAAATCACGGAGCGGACGCCATTTCTTGTTTTAGGGGAAATTGCCCCCCTTTTTTTCTTTTTTGACCTTTTTTTACCTCCCTTTTTTTGCGGTGATCGTCGGGTTGGTAGCCATTTTCCTGAACGCGTTGGGATATACTATCCACTTAATAAATTATTCCCGCCTACTGCAACTGCCCCGACCCGAGACGGGCGGTGCTGGTGGAGCGCTTGGTTTTCCGGGAACCTCCCTCTCCAGTTGCAGTAAACTGTCCATGCATTGTTTTTTGATGTTTTCTTTTCCTCTGTGAGCCCATGCAATATTTGTTTGTGACGCTCACGAACAGTAATGCTAGTACGAGCAACACGCGCCAAGTCAGTGCCCCTATACTTAACCTTACAGTTCCTCAAAGTGTAAACCATAAGATATAGCTTGCAACTGCAGCACTCCGAAGAGAAACAAGCTCCATTCAAGGCATGACTAGCCACAGGAACCATAGCTTATTGTGGTGCCGTCTCAGCCTGGTTAGTCTTCACTGGGGATGTATGGTCGTGCGCTAACTCCCAACTACACCTTCTTGTTGTTTCCTGTGTAGCCACAATGTATAGGTAGCTCATTGAGCTATCTTGATACAAAGTCCTAGTGCCTTTTTTGATTTTCTTATTAAGTTGTTAGCCCAACGAATTTGATGCAGATTCTCAGAGTCTGTTTTGTGAATCCTCTGGACCCAACTTCTACTGGGAAATATTTCAGCTCCCACCCAGCTTCTCGTGCTTCTTTGATAAGGTCTTCATTTGTACTTCTTTCTTTCTTTGCTTGTGCCATATTCTCCTCTGCCGGTACTCTCAGTTCAATGACAACACCTTCTTTCCTTGCAGGGGAATAGATAGTGACATCTGGTCTCCGTGACGTGGGGACTATTTCTAGCGGGAATATCATGTGGCGTTTGTCTTCATCCCACATCGCAGTCCATTCTTCACTGTTCTGGATACATTCCTGCTTCTTTTCTCCCAGCCCAGTAAGGTAATATTGCCATAGTGAGTGCCCTTGGCTGATTTGAATGCTATGCCAGTTTTGATTTGTTTGTCATCCTCCTCTTCTTTTATGGTGTTCTTGCTCGAAGGATGGCTGGCACTACCTGATGGACAATCTCACGAAAGACTGCCTCATGTATCCAGTTATACTCCTGATCGTAATGAGTACTGGCAACAGTTGTATGCATCATAGTGCAATTGTTATATCCAAACAGAGCACACAGTCCAAGAGCATGTTTATTCCATGTCTTCGGATTGGCTGGTGTAGGAAGTGTATCCTGTATAGCGTTTAAGTAGAATCCACCCTGTGACTTTTTTGTGGGGATATTTGAAGTTGAAGAACAAAGTTTACGCCAGTCCACCGCGTAATCTTTAGGATTTGCGAGCCCGCATTCAGCATGAAATGGGAGTCTTATGTGATGATTATGCAATGTTCAGACGGGCTGTGGCTGACATGCGAAGTCGTTCCAGAATTTGTATCGAAAGAGAGGGCGATCCACATGTTGAAGGTGTTGGTGTATAATTCAGGAAAGTACTAAAACATCAACTAATAATCGTGTTCATCATGCTCATTTAAAAAAAAATAATAATATCTTAATGCCCCAACTGTCACAAGTGAGTTTTGACATGACGTTTTCAAAGCAATGGTGAGGCATGACTGGAGAAATGATATTAAGGTGTCATTTGAAAGCTTACTGTTTCTAATTTATAGCTTCAAATAGCCCATTTAAAACATTTAGAAAAAATGTCACCTTTCTATGATGAAATATTTGAATGTTGGTGTAAACTACAAAGTTGTACGACACAAAAATGTCCAAGCTTACCAAATGAAATATTAAATTAAGTATTATGGTGCAATAGTTGGATAATATTCAAAAATAAACCAATATTCTGTAAAGATTGGATTGATTCTAACATACTTATTGCAAGAGATATTTTTACAAAGGATGGTTTTGCTTCTTTGCCAGAGGACGTAACAAACTTTGAACGTAAAACGGCTCGTCAAAATACCTGTTTATTTGGCAACGGTAAAGAATGGTGTTAACTAGGTTATGGAAGGGCGATCGATCAAAATCGATTGCAAGAATTTGATCGAACAAAATCAATTTTTCTGTGCCCCCAACCAAATATATCAATAACACGCAGATTCAATAAAAGATAGAAACTAAAATGTTTATGAAATGTTGGTTGCCAAAGAATAAAAAAAAGCGCTCTAGGATAGCAGAAAGTACTGGCAAAGAGAATGGGATTTTTGAAAAACGAGTGGCATTGGAAAAATGTATTTGTATGGGATTTTAAGCGCTGATATGTGTCAATGATGTGAGACTTATTAATTAACTTAAACTTCTATACAATATTGTCCGGTTTGACTGTAAGAAGAACCCTTTATAATGGAATTTGATCGATAATAGTATCTGTCCTGATTGCACAATGTGAGGGAAGATCGTGCCTCATGACGTTTATGACCTGTAAAACAATACAATACTTGGAAATGGTTACAAAAATTTACAAAATATAAACGAAAATTTTATGCAAGATCTAAGTTTACCCTCCATATTGTTAGGTGTAAAACTTGAATCAAAAAGCATTTCGCTTATTGAATTATATTATTAATTATGCATTATTTGTCATCTACAAATGCATAATTACTCGCAATTTTGAAAATAAGACATATGGATGTCATCAACTTAAATTGTTACTGATTCAAGAGATTAAAAATAGAGCAAACATTGAATTAAGAAGAAAAGCTATGTTCTTTTAAATTATCACTTTATTATTGTCATTTTTATGTATATTTTAATTTGTAAAATTTGTTGAACATGTACATGCACTTTGCTAATGTTTTTATCTTGTAACATTTGTTGAATGTGTATTTAACTTTGTCAATGTTTTGGTAATTTTGATATCATGTTAATAAATTACGCTCTGAAAGGGCCGAAATAAAAAAAAATATATATAGTAAAATAATTATTTTAGTCATACAGCACACAGTTTCGCCAAATTTTTAGGATTAAGTTTTTTCAAATACAAATCCTCAAGGCAGCATAAGATTCTGACTTCACACACGTTTTGCTGATTTGTGGATACGCTTTATTCCATACAAAAAGAAATGAACGGGGTCCAGGCATGTCCAAATAAGTACAAAAACGTCACATTCTTCCACCTCACCACTGAAACACTAACTCCACGATTTCCCTAAATTACGACCACACATGACCATGACGACTACGGTGTGTTCTTATTCCACAGCCCTTAGTCGCGTTATAATACACAGTCTGCACAAATATACTGGACGAAAGTACTCGGATAATAACCCCGTTCAAAGTGCATTTCGTGACATGCACAAATTCTTCACTAATCCTTGTTTCCAAGGGCACGTGTGGTCCAGTGGATTGAGTGCTCGCCGCGCACTCTAAAGGTCGTGGGTTCGAGTCCCACTGCGGCCAACGTGTTGTGCCTTTGAATAAGGTGCTTTACCTCAATTACTCCTCTCCACCCAGGTGTATAAATGGGTACCAGCCTTATTCAAAGCTGGGAAGGTAACAGACTCGCTGTGCGGGAGGAGTGGCGAACCCCCACAGCAAAAATATATAATACGGAGGAGTCTGGCCCAAACGCTAAGGAAAGAGAGATGGGCACTCCGCGCACGAGCTTGTTCGGCACGACACTTTATTTGTTTTTACTTGTTTCCAAAATGAAATCAGCACCAATGAAACATTGTTAATCAAGTGTACTACTCGGAGGGCTGCTCAGAATTTTCATTTTCTATGGTTCCATATTCCATAATTCTAGAATCGTCTGTATCCTTGTTGATATTCAACAGGCCGGCTTCATCATCCAGAGCTTGGTGCTTGGCTATTCTATAGCACGACGAACGGCAACGACGATAGTAGGACAGCAAAGACTCTAATTTAAATAACAATTGATTAATAAATTAATCGATTCAAACTTACAAAAGACTTTAGGAATTGACAAAAATAGCAGTAATGGTAATTGTTGTTGAGAGCTACTGAGATGGGGACACTAATAAACGCGGGCGTGTGTTGGGTAAGTGCCTCGGGAGAAAAAAAAAATACATATACTGTATTATAATATATATATCTATATATATATATAGATATATATATATATTATATAGATATTATATATTACATAAATATATATCGATATCTCCGGGCTTAGGGCGAAGCGATCTTTTTGATATTCACTCATGACGGCGTTAGGGGGAACGATGCCACCTTCCCCTACCCGCCTTCCCCTTGGTGATTGCGCTTGATTCTTCCGTCCCCCCGCTCGGCCTCTTCCTTCTGCCCCTGCAGGATACGTCCCTGCATGCCCCACCGATCGGACGATTCATCATTTAACTCACTATAACAGCTCCTTAGACAACGCCTGCCTTTAACCATCCGGCCCCCGAAAGACGAGAGAGCGAAAATAAGAGGTGAGAGAGAGAGAGAGAGAGAGAGCGAGAGAGAGAGTAAGAGAGAGATGAGAGATGAGGAGAGAGAGAGAGAGAGAAGAGAGGAGAAGAGAGCGATGATATATAGATATATTTAATATATATAGAAATATATATCAAGAGAATTAATAGAGATATATATAGATAGAGTATATGATATTTAATACAGAGAACATAATGCAGTCAGACAGGATTAAAGAAGTTCCAAGACTATTTGACAGGTAATAATGCTAAAAGTATATTATTTTATTATTATATCGTGATTACAGTGATTTCAGCCATGTGAGAGTTCTACTTTCATATGGAATGAAAAGAAACTATATGTAATATATCATGTATAAAACAAATATTGGAATGCCTATATTCGGTCAAAATTTTAAACTGGTCCTTTCACGGGATTTTGACCTCATGTAGATAAATATCTTTATTATGCTCGGAAATGGAAAAGTCAAATGTGACCTCATGATATATATATTTTTAATATCACACTCTTTGGCATTCAAAGTTGTATACTTTCACATTGGCATGAACATAAACAGTTGAGTCATGCATATTAAACAAATACGGACTGGCCTAATGCGTGCAAAGAAAACATATATCATTTTGAATTTGCCTGTGCCTCTTGAAATAGAAAAGTAAAAATTTTGACCGCATGATATATTTTTTGCCTATCACACTCTAGGATTACATATTGTGTATTATTGCAGTCAGTTGATGTTAATTAGTGACTTCACATTGGTGTGTTTATTAAATGATACAGTACTAATAATATGAGCACTTTTACTGTGTACACATTTCCTTTGGGGTACACTCGTATTACCAATCTAACATATTATATCACACATTTTATAGATTGTATAAGTTCAGGATATTATCTGAAAACAGGTCCAACGTTATTAATGCCCATATTTGCTGTCATTGACGTCGTATACGCATGACAAGTACTGTCTTTAAATTTAAAATCAAATATTGAACCAGCAGGATTATTAGTGATCAACATGAAAACATAATAATTGACAGTACTATCAAATTTGATGCTACAGATAACAAGCGATGAATGAAAGGGCAATTATTAAAAAGGTTCAAGGGTATGGATAGTCCAAGACAGAATCTATAACGTTCCAGAGAATAAAAATGATCCAGTCAAATTGCTCGCTAATCGAGTAAATCGATTTCTAGTCAAAAATTATCTTTGGTCAAATATCAATAACAATTGGTGGACTGATACCACAGTAAAATAGATTAAACACGAAGTGAAAGGTGTTTTTCACTCACGTTGGTGCCTACGGGTACCCCCCCCCCCCCCAAACCACTTCCGGTGTCGAATTTTTAAAGGAAACTTACCACCCACACATGAGGGGTCATAAGACATCACCAAAGATGAAATAAAAATTGAGTTTCGTTATATCGTCTTCAAATTAGGGGCAAATCCATTGTTTCAAACGCGTTAAAATTGAACGAAAAGTACTTTACAAAATGCTTTGGAAAAACATGGTAGATGTTGAGATCTGCTCTAAAGGAAACCAATTAGCAAACTTGCTCTATGTTTTGACATATCTTGTATTTTTCCTGAAGGTTCTAGAACTACGGTCCTATTTACATAGTTTTACAGGAGTAAACAAGACTGCGCGCGAATGAAGTCATTGCGATCAAATGTAAATGTGTTAGCATATAAAAGGTTAGATTTTTCTTTGATATATGATGGAGTACATGTATATGTGCATATATCAGCAGAAAACTATTGTTGGTTACAAGGTTTGTTAAAATTTATTTAAAAATTCAAACTCCGGTAATGGGTGGTTGCTGTATGGGGTAGTCCATAGAACCCAAGGCGAATTAGCTAATTAACGGCCGGGCGGATATTAATAATTTTGGTGTCAAAAGATGCGTATACAAATGTCTGACAATTACCCACCAAAATACCGGTCAATTTATGGTTCACGGAAAAGTAGCCAAAAACGCGAAAAACAACTCTTGGAGTCCCTAGGCCCCCCAGGCACTTTTAAGTGTTAATGTATTCACCAAAAATAAAGTATAATGTAATTTCGGTTTAACCATCAATGAATGATGGATTCGTGCTATCGAGAGCGGCATTGTTCTTAATTTTCTCTACTAGTCGGGCGTTTTCACTGCATTTTGACGAAAGCTGCCTAGTGGAAGTCAGACACATGGGGAATATCGTGTTGGGCATTAATTTTTTAAATTCAGTGACGGTAGTCAGTTTGGGTAACTTCTGTATCTTTTGGAGTTTTGGACCTCATTTGATGCCGCGCTTGTCGTCTTTCTTACTGATATGCTTATTGGTTTAGGTGTGCACCTATTAACCGATTCTAGTGGGGTTCTTCGGGCGAAAATGAAACAGTGATCATGTTACCATATCTACCAAGAACAGCGAGGGCTTACAGGGGACTGAGGTCCAAAAAACAATGCCAGTTCATTTGACTTGAGAAGATTTAGTGTAAACAAAACAGACCACAGCAAACATTTTTTGCACAGCCCTGACTTTTCACATGGAATGTGGGGAAATTGATTGTGGTAATTGACTTAAAACTTGAGTTCTAATAAGGAGACATGATTAAATTGATAAAATATTTTTAAAGTTAAAACTTTGGTTATCAAGAGAAGAAAGAAGGCCTATTGGAAGTTAAAAATATAGAGATGGTTAAAAATAGTTTGTTCAAATATTCCCTCTTCCTGAGGTAAGTGTGCCCATGGGCCTGTTATAAAGTCAAATGCCTAAAGTGCTACACCTTGATTGTAAACTGGCAATGTACCAATTATGAAATGGTTTACTGGAAATGTATACCGATTGATCAAGGGCCCTTGTAAAGTATGGTAATAACTCCGGGATTTGTAACAAGTCTCTCAGAGAATAATCGGCAAAAAGTACAGAGAGACCCAAATTTGCCGACATTAGTGGCTATGCTGTGTTTAAAGTGTTAACAAAAATAACTCCATTGGTGCAAAGGATAGGCCTACAAGATACTGAACCTGTTGTGATTTGCTGTTGGCCTTTTTGAATTACGCTCCATCACTTGTATTAATGCAAAAGTGTAGGATTAGGTATAATTATTTTCGTGCCTGGTTGTGGACTTCTTCCCAATGACAGTTCCCTAAAGGGGGCTGTCATCAGACGGGCGAGCCCTGTCAATTTTTTTCGGGAAAGCTTATTTTTAAAAAGAGCTTTTTTTTTTTTTTTTTTCTATCTCCTGAGCCAGTTCACATGTTTGTAGATGGCTCCCTTTTCAAGTTATGAGCCTTAAGTTGACTTACTTTCAACATTTTCATGTCAATATTTTTTTTTAATCTCTCCATATGGACTTAGTTACTGCTGACAGTCCTTAAAGACACTATCAGTGATTGGAAAAATATTTGAAAATTTGCAGGAATAGCTTCAAAGTGAAGGCTAAGTCTGTAGAATCTCATAAGTTACATTTCCAACTGAAGAATGACAGAAAAGAAGAAAACGGCCGTGCCAAGATAATTCCCATTCAATTATGTGTTGTTGTAAAGTGTCCGAACGGACAGTAATGACTCAATCTCCGATTCTGCCCTTTTAAGTTGCTTCTGGTCTTCTCATTGCAGGGTATGTTAGGATACCTGTACTTGTTACAGCATGCAAAAATCTGATTTTTGGCTGATTTCTGATTTTTGATATTTAGCAAATCACTGATAGTGCCTTTAGGGCAGCGTGAACCTGAGTTCCGAGTATCTATTGTGGTTTGTAACTTTGCAAATATTTATTATGGTAGTAAAAGTATACAGTTCTAGAAAGAAAATTGGGACGATTGAACCAATGATGGCACAGATTTAATGTTAAAACTTTCGTATTTGAGAAAAATACTTAAAAACACACGATTTTGCCCCAAAAATTTTCGGACAGCATAACAGAAACAATTTGAATTTTCATGATTTCTATGTTATTTTTTAGAAACAAGACAAATTGGTCTAGGGACGGTTTTTCATTTTTTAAAAATAGGCTTTTCGAAATATAAGGGAAAAAAATGTCAAAAAAGTGTGATTTTTTTACTTTTCTTTTCCAAAAATTGAGTTATAGATTGGAGAATACATTTAGATTAGAATCGAAAAATGAAAAATTGAGAAAACCGTTTTTTTTCCTAGAGAAGACGATTGCTATCGTAGGAAAGTAAAACCTTACCTTTACTTCGGTATATTTGGAGTTATCTTGTTGAAAATTTGCCAATTTTGCGAAAATTGAACATGAGAAAATCCGTGTGTTTTAGTAAAAAAGTGAAATTTTTTTTTTTTTTTTTTTTTTTTTTTTTTTTTAAAATAACTTTATCTTTGAAATTCAAAATTGAACATGTTGTGCAAGTGATGCATTGAAAATAAATCTTCATGCACTATTGAATCAAACATATTGTTGTCTCTAACTCCAGAATTAGAAGGAAATTGAAATTTATCTGGTCTAAATTATTAGCGCTTTGTTACATTTTCAAAATATTATTTTCAACAACAAAATACAAAAAATAAAAAAGTAACATTTAAAAACACGCGCACGCTGCATACGCAGCAAAAAAAATCACCCGCGCGACGCGATGGTGGTCTGCGCCTTGCGGCGTGAAGTGTGCTTAATTCCCGCCGTTTAGACCCAAGGCAGTTTTTTTGTGACTTTAAATGGTCAAAAGCTGTTTTAAATCGGGCAAAAAATACAGCTCAGGAATGTCTGCAGTGGATAACCTTTGTTGTACACTATAGAACACAGTTTGATGTTTAAAATGGTGCAAAAATCAGAAATCGTGAATAAAAAACTAAAGCACCAGGGTTGACAATGCCCTTAAAGGGGCTTGTCAGACGCGGGCGGAGCCTGTCAATTTTTTTCGGGAAAGCTTTATTTTAAAGAGCACTCTATCTCATGATGCAGTTCACATGTTGTAGATGCTCCGTTTTAAGTTATTGAGCCTTTTTTAAGTGACTATTTACTTCAACCATTTCATTTCAATATCTTGTTTAAATCTCCAATGGACTAGTTCCTGCTGACAGTTCCTTAAATGGGGCCTGTCAGATGGCAGAGCCTTTCAAATTTTTTTCGGGAAAGCCTTTATTTTAAAGAGCTTATCTCATGATTGCAGTTCATACTATTCGGTGTTGGCTCCGTTTTTAAGTTATGAACCTTTTCAAGTTGACTTTTACTCTCAACCTTTAATGTCATTCTTAAAAAAATGACAAATGGACTAAGTTAATACGGACAGTCCCTTAAATTTGGAAGCTTTCAATTGATCTTTAAGACAGTATCCATTGGCTGAATCCCTCTTGAGGACCTAGGATTGCTCACTAAAATTTCAAAAAAAAAAAATTCTCCTGATTCCAAGATTAAAATCTCCATGATTCCAAGATCAAATCTCCTGATTCCCAACAATCTCAATGTGCAGTCTGGACAGGTCTTTCAGGGGTCTCGTTCGGTATGATAAATTGGCAGTTGGCTTGGAGGGCCAGGGGTCATTTGGTGTCAAAGGTCATTTTTCCCAGGAGGGGTCGTTATCGTCTTTGATGATATGGATATGAGTTTTGGTATGGTGGGAGTTAGGTAGTTTTGCCATACAGGTTTTGTGATCACGTTTTCGAGGGGTCATTTGGGGGTCAAAGGTCATTCGGATGTTTTTGTGGGAGCTGGCCGTGCGTTTACTGATGGATATGAGTTTGAGGGTTGGTGGTAGAGTTTAACCGTACGAGTTTAGTGGTCATATTTTTGAGGGGTATTTTGGGGTCAAAGGTCACAAAGGGGTCGGTATCAGGTAACTTGGCCCGTGCTTGGCCCTATGGATCATGAAAAAAGTTTGGTATGGTGGTAGAATTTCGCCGTACGAGTTTGGTGGTCACATTTTAAAGGGGGTGTCATTTTGGGGTCAAGGTCATTTCTAGGGTAGTTAGAGGGTTCACTTGGCCTTGCTTTGATATATGTGATTAAGAGTTTGGTATGTTGGTAGTTTTGCCGTACGAGTTTTGTGGTCTGTTTCGAGCGCCAGGGGTCATTTTGGTGTGTGTCAAAGGTCATCCGAGGGGGGTCATTAATCGTGGTCGTGCTTGATATATGGATATGGTTTTGTATGGTGGTAGAGTTTTGAAGTACAAGTTTTATGATCACGTTTTCGAGGGTCATTTGGGGGTCAAAGGTCATTCACCTTTTTACGTCTGGGATAGAGTGTTGATGGTCGGTGGTGTTTCCACGTACGAGTTTTGTGGTCACGTTTTCGAGGGGGAATTTGTCATTTTTTTTGGATTCAAGGTCATTCAAGGGGGTCGTTATCGTTAAGTGGCCGTTGCATTGCGCATGGATATGAGTTTTGGTATGTGGTAGTTTTGCCATACAGGTTTTGTGATCACGTGTTCGAGGGGTATTTGGGGTCAAAGGTCATTCAGGGATCGTTTTCTGGGGTAGCTTGGCCGTGCTTTACGTATGGATATGAGTTTTGATGTGGGGGTAGAGTTTCACCGTACGAGTTTTGTGGTAATATTTTGAGGGGTCCTTTGGTGGTCAAGGTCATCCAAGGGTCGTTTCGGGTAACATGGGGGGGACCGTGCTTTGACTATGGATATGAGTTTGGTTCTGTGGAGAATTTCGCCGTACGAGTTTTGTGGATCAATTTTCCAAGGGGTCATTTTGGGGACGAAGGTCATCTAGGGTCATTATTGGGAAACTTGGACGTGCTTTGATATATGGATAAGGAGTTTTTGTTGGTGGTAGTTTTGCACGACGACGTTTTGTGGTCATGTTTTTCGAGGGCCAGGGGTCATTTTGGTGTCAAAGGTCATCCAGGGGTCATTATCTTGGTCGTGCTTTGATATATGGATATGAGTTTTGGATGGTGGTAGAGTTTGCCAATACAAGTGTATGATCACGTTTTCGAGGGGTCATTGGGGGTCAAAGGTCATTCACCTTGTTACGTATGGGAGATGAGTTTTGATGTGGTGGTAGTCTCACCGTACGAGTTTTGGGTCACGTTTTCGAGGGGCATTTTTGGATTCAAAAGGCATCCAGGGGTCGTATCGGGTAACGTGGCGGACTTTGACGCATGGATATGGTTTTGGTATGTTGGTAGAGTTCGCCGTACGAGTTTTGTGGGTACGTTTCGAGGGGTTATTTTGTGGGTCAAAGGTACATGTAGGGCCATATTGGGTAACTTGGCCGTGCTTTCATACCCTGCTTTGAAGTATGGTATGAAGCACCGGCGGCGCTCAATTAGGTGGGGGATTAAAAAAAAAATTCATTCCAGTATAATCAGCTAGCAGGTTGCTCAGTAGTGGTATTAGGGTTATTCAAGATCAAAGGTCAAATGGGGTAAAATTGGTGTTGGTATGGCATGAAACTTGGGGGATGCCAAAATCTTAAGGTCACAAACAGGTCATCAGGGTCATTAAGGTCAAAGGAGGTCAATGGGGTACACTTGTATCCAGTGAAACTTGGGGTTGGGGCGATTGATTGATGAAAAATTTTAAAAGCTCCTGACAAGGTACTCAGGGGTCATTCAAGGTCAATGAAACCGCAAACACCTGAGAGTCATTCAATCCAGGTGATCGCAAAAACACAGGTGATGCCCAAATCAAGGGCCCGCCTAGTAAAATTACTTAAAGAAACACCGCGTCCAAAACTCTTATCGGTATGCACAGATTTATGACCACTTATGGCCCATATGCCTTTTTTTTTTTTGACCTCAATGCCCCGACTTGACCTTTGACCCCAACATCTAAACATTCCTTCCAAGTTAAGTTGTATACCCACCAAACTTGCTCAAGAAGATAACCACTGGCCAAGGCCCATGGGCTAATGTCAATGACTGTAAGTGACAGACATGACCTATGCCCACAAACTAGCATTCCCTTAAACATCCCCAATTGATGGTTTTCTGCATCATTGATGCACTCGTTTAAAGGTGCGTTTCCGATCGTCTTTGGGCCTGATTTAACAGGAAGTACTATCAATTTTGATTTTAGATGAAAGGTCGTATTTTTTCTCATTGTCCCTCCTGAAACATTTAGCTTCCAACTCCATTTCCTTTTCTCCAAGATACTGACAAAAAACTACCGTTTTTAATGGTTAACCATCCAATCTTAGTACAGTGTTAAAGGGCATTGCACTATGCATATCGGGTCTAGCAACACAACCCCCAATTTGTTCCCACGGTAATTCTTGGTTAAGCGTAGTCAGCGGTGATACAAAGTTCTTAAATTCTTCAAATTGGACCATAATCTTGTACATGCAATTAATTGCTAGTTAAATTGAATATACTCTGGTGAAGTCATATTTTTACACGATTAGTGGTTTTAGAGGTAAAGCAACACAAAGAATCGGCCTACAGCAATTAATATACACAGCCAGATTCGGTGTAACCCAGAAGTAAACTCTTAGCACTACTCAAGGGTACACGTACAGCGAATTCCTTCATAGGATAGGTACCTTTGAAGTACCGGTTGAGTAGCTGCTGAGTACCCACCCAAGGAGTACCAACATCGCTGGCGCAAAAGTGGAGTAATGCTCCACCTAAGTATTAAGCAGGATCTTGAACCACTATCACCCATGGGAGAGTACCTGTGAAGAGGTACGTATTCCAAGCTCTGGGCGATTGTTGTAGTAATAAAGTTCTGTGCCGCAAAAAAAAAAAAAGCGGTAGAAACAAACTTTACACCCCCCCCGCAGAAATAATGGACAGTAATACCCAAGTTGCATGCATTGTTTACTCGTATCATAGTTCAGTGATACGCTGTTTGCCAAGCTTTAAGCCAATAAAATCTCCTGTTGCCATTGCTTTCGGGCGTATCGGCTCGCCATTTGTCACTCTTCTGTCGGCCTTCATTCAACACGGACGCAATTTATTTTTTCACACGCCGATCCCTTGTTTTCATATTTTACCCTTCATTTTGTGCAAATTTAGTCATCGTTTCATGCATCATGCTTACATTGCAGGTTGTTATGATGTCCCTGGACGTCAAAGGTCAGCAAAAACCCTTAACACACAAACAAATGAGTCTGTGCACAATGTGCTCTGAATTTTATAATATAACACAGTTTAATGATTTAATCAGATTGGTTCAATAATTGGGTATGTCCAATACAATGTTACATGTATTAAACTAAGATTTTAGATTATACTTATTAGTGTCCATAAGTGTCCAGAAGTTAAAAGAAAGCGTTGCAGTTCCACGATGGTATCTCAAAGCGAAGACTCCAAATGACAGCATTGCAATAATAATCCAAGGGTAACAAAAATCCCAGGGAATCTTCTACAGTTTTGAAGGTAATTTTGTTCGCGTTCAAGAGGACGGGGTCTCCCTCACGACACCAATATTCGGCAGATAAAATCAAGGTATTTACCAAAATCAGTCTACCGCTAATGTCTTCATATAGGACAAAAACTGGAACCCTTTTTGATTCCAAAACTGAAGAAAAAAAAAAAAAAAAAAAAAAACTCTATTTGGCTTAAAAGAATGACAGCAACAGTTCAGATATCAAGCTCCTGTGGCATCCAAAATGAATAAATCCTAGCACTATGTAAAGCACACATCCACCAATGTTGCAGATCAAGACTCTTATATAAGGATTTCACACTAGACTAGCTATTCCATTTATTCTCTTGCACTTCTTCATGTAAATAACAGGTGCATGATCAGTTTTGCAAAACAACTAGGGGCATCCCCTTTATCTTTTTTTTCCATGAGACATCTTTTCCCAAGTACAATAGGAAATAAAATAATATTTTAATCACAAAAGGGGAGGGTACTATGACAATTTATATTAGGTTATGGTGCCATGTCCATGGCCTTTATCGAATTTTTTCTAGATTGAAAAAAGGTTGTTTGTTTTCTAATACTTAAAACACAACTTACCTTTTTGTTTTTTCTTTAATCTGCAGTGGCGTATTCAGACCTTTCCAAATGGGGGGGGGCGACGGGGTGCCGAGGTATTTACAGAGGGGGCGAATTTTGCGTCTCTCTATAGAAATGTACAAAAGTCAGTTCATTGGGGGGGGTGGTGGAAGGCTCGCTTCTGAGCAGGGGGATCCCCCCCGGGTACGCCAATGTAATCGCTTCTTGAAAAATAATTGGCGGTGACAATGCCGTTTCTCTTTCTTTTTGCTGATTTTTTTTGCATTTACGTTTAGGCATATTCAGTTGTTTTGTTTTCGTTTCATGATTTCATCATCAAATTTTGCCATGTATGTGATTTAAATTGGATCTTGTGTTTTCCTTATAAATCGTAAGTTTAATTGCTGTTCAATGTAACCTTAGGTGACATGTCTACAGCTCATAGTGTAAGGTTTAACAAAGTTTTTTTTGTAAGTTAAAAAAATTCATGGTCAAGTTAGGATCTTTGTTGTATCTTTTCATGATTCATTTCGAGGCATTCAAAAATCTTTTAAACCTTTTACTATAGTCTTGTGATTCGAGTTCGTTTTTGTTTGGTTAGGCCAACACAGGTGAATCCACTGGTTGCATTCGTGGGACTTCGTGTGTATTTTAATTGTGAACACATGATACCGGTTTATTTATTATTAGTTTTCGTTTAAATGTTTTATAGGCTTGTTTTCAATGTTTTTTTGGTTTTACTAAGTTTTTTTGTAGGCAGATGGATACTGAAATTCACATATTTAGGAATTTTTGGCTAATGTGTGCCCTTTTCGAAACGTACCACGAGTTGTTATGTATTTTTTATTGATAACAACTCAGTAATAATTATTGTCGTTAAATATTACAAATGTAGCATCTATTGTTATTTAACAGTCTGTACTATACGTAGAACCTGGGTCAACCATTGTATTTTTTTTCATTTGGAAAAATTAGCGAAATTCTAAAATCTAAAAAAAAAAAATTGAGATTTAATTTTAGATCCACTGGCGTCAGCGAAACTAAAACTCCGAATTTATACGATGTATTTCGGGCCGGGATTGT
>JAMKCH010021698.1:0-43364 GCA_023653785.1 Ophioderma brevispina
TTCTGCTGTCAATTCTATACAGCTGGAAAAAGGTACTTATGAGAATTCTACAGACTTAAATGCCTTCACTTTGAAGCTTTTCCTGCAATTTCAAATATTTTTCAAATCACTGATAGTGTCTTTAAATTTGAACATTAAAAAAAAAAAGCCTTGATAACATGCTATTGGGCCATTGATTTTTTTTTCTTGGGAAAGTAGGGGATGGCAAGAAATTTTTTGGGGGGAACTTTCCCTTTGTCAAGGAGGAAACTCACAGCCATGAATTTACCCAACAAAAGAAAAGTATGAAACGTTCATTTCTTTAAGTGAGAAGGCCGTCAATGGAACACTTGCCTATATATGGTGGGGTGTCAAGGTCTAAGGTCATATGAGGCCTATTTCATAATGAGGCCTATTGCAGATAGGCTGAAAACTGGTCAACTGACCTCAATTGAAAAGTTAAGAAGTTCAATTGGAACCACTCCTGCTTGATGGATATTACATGCAATCCCTCATTTGTTTTATGAGGTCAATGGTCACATGTCAAGCAAAGGTCATAAGAGGCCTTCATCACAACCACGACGGAAGGCTACACAGGATCCTAGGACTGTGCAATTTTTTGTTCTTAGTACATTTGTTTCTCGTAGTGTCAAGTCAGTAAATACCTTTTAAAAATAAACACAAACAAAAGAAGCCTTGTGGCACAGGTGATCTGATGTTATCTCATAACAACAGATTTAATGATTTTATTTTTTTTATTTTTTTTATTTTTTTTATGTCTTTTTAAAAACACTATTCATATATAAAATTAACACACAATTAGTTAAGATATGGTACTTTTACAGAGTTCACGGAGACCATGGTAACTTGAAGGAAGCGGCAGGTTCACCAATGATATGTCCGCACAGTGAAGACTCCAATATGACAGCATGCAATAATATTCCAAGGGTCACAAATCCCCATCGGAATCTTCTGAGGAATCTTTATGGATTGATTGATTGAATTTATTTGTGGTTTTTTTCTACATCAACATATAAATTTACAACATTAAATAACAATAATAAAAAGTAAAATTGTCATTCAATTAAACATAATTAAACCATAACATTATCAAAACAGTTTATTACAACCAGGATTACTCTAAAGCCATTTACAAGGCTTATTCCAATGAGGTCCCAAGGGTTAACAGGGAGAGTAGACATGTGGCAAAAAATGGCAAAATGAAAAAAGACAAACCAAAAAAAAAAAAAAAAAACAGACAAAACCAGACTTGGACCTTATTAGATCAGCTGTTTTGGAGAGATTACCCACGAATTGCCTTTAAACAACCCCCTGATATATTATCAATGCATTTGAGATTACATGGAGGGAATTCCACTCCCTTTGCACTAAAATTGAAGCTTGAGTCAGCAAGGGCTGTTTATCTTTGGAACCGATAATTGTTAGCATGCCCTTGTACGGGGCATGACATCAGAAATTTGCGGAAATTTTCTTTTAAGTATGAGCACACATCTGGTTGGAAATTTTTTAAAAACGTGCATAATTTCAAAAACTTCATCACCCTGTTTTCGACACTCAATAAATTAATGTTGAGCGTTGCTTCTGATCAACATGAGCACGAGGCCCAAGATTGTGAATAAATCTCACCATTATTTTAGTAGTTGCAAACCTATGTTTGTTTTTTGCTCAACCAAATACGCATATGGATCGGCAAATCAAATGACACTGCACCAATGCTGACAGCATCAGAATCTTTACGACTGTTCGATTCAAACAATGAGCATGACGATATAGGAATTTTAGCCCCGAAGGAAAATTAGTTTTTTTTTGATAACATCACTAGCAATTCTTTATCTTTCACCTGAAGCGTTTGATCAATGTTACCACCCCAGGTACTTGACCATTCTGAGACCTTTAAAGGGAATTTGATCCATAATTCAACTTTAGAAATTTTCCCACAACCTGGTCATTTTGCGCTTTGATCCAAAATCATACAACTCAGTTTTTCCAAGGTGCAATGATATCTGTTATCACAAAGCCAATCATTGCAAAAATGATTAATCACACTGCTGCCCCAGTTTTTAGATATACAACAGGATTTTTATGAGAGTACAGATTGCACTGTCGTCAGCATACAAAATCAAATTTGCATCAGGATCTATACTGATGACCATATCTGTTAACGTAACAGAGAAAAAGCAGTGGGTCCCAGGATACTACCGTAGGGACCCCGCATGTGATTTCTTTAGGTGAATGAAGTTACATTTTTTAAACAATGACAACTTGCATTGCTATTTGAGAGATAAGATTTAAACCATTCCACAGACTCCAATCCCATAAGCTTAAGTTTGTCACAGAGAATGTTATGGTTTACTGTATCAAAGCTTTTGGAGGTCGAGCATGACCATACCGGTAATAAAGGCCTCTAGACGACTGAGTTCATGTGATCAAAGAGATGAATGATACAGGAGTCAGTGGAATAAGAGCTTCGGAAACCAGATTGATATTCCATACAACAATTTGTTTATCAGCAAAAATTTTTCAAGTTGACTAAACTGCCTTTTTTCCATAATCTTAGAGACACAAGCACTTAAAATCCACGGGCCTATAATTACAAGCCTCTGTATTGTTACTCTTCTTGAAAGAGGAATGACCTTTGCTGTTTTAAAGATCATTTTGGAACAATACCAGAGCAAATAGCTGATTTACAATGTGTGTTATTGGTGTTGTTCAGAACACAAGCCCCCGTCTTTTTCAAAAATTGTGGGGAAATTTTATCCAACCTGAGCTCTTATTAGGATTCAGTTTTGGTTAGAGCTCTTTTTCAAACAAAATCCACTCACTAACAGAGTTTAGCTTCAATGTATTAGAAGCCTTATTTTTGGCATGATAAAACATCTGCACGTTTTGAAGATCAGTAGATAGTAAAGGTTTGTACAACTTGGGAGTTTTGAATCCAGGGCTGAGGCAACATTGGTAAATACTCATTGAAGCACTTGCAATTGTAATTAGTCTAACATAGTACACCTTTTATTTAGAACTACAGGTCTTTGAAGTCATTTTGTCCAAGTCGACACGGGTTTTCCTCTTCCCTAGACACGACTAATATTGCTGCAGCACCATCCAGTATCACCACCGAATGTCCGTCTAGTCCTAAAAAAATTTAAAAAAAAAAAATTCCCCCCCCCCCCCAACCCCCCCCCCCCCCCCGTTTAAGGGAACACCACTGGATCCTCCATTTTTGATTCCAAAAACTGAAGCTCTTTTGCCTTGAAGATGACAGCGGAAAAATAACTTGCACTATTGCAAGCTCCTTGGTAAATATCAATTGATCCTGGATACTATGTACTTGCCCTGACCTCAACTGAGATCCACCGAAAACTGGCTGGGCCCTATCTTCTGGCCAAGTTCTCCTTATATACACAATCTTTTCATAACTAGTATTTCCTAATACCTAAAAAATAGGTTATTTAAACATTATCATGCATAACATAACCTAGCACTGTCAATCAGATTTTCACTAAATGACATCATCTGCATTGCATACCATTTTTATATAAATCAACTCCCTGAGGATTTACCTATTTTGTGCATCTGTTTTTGATCTCAAAGCAGTTAAAAAAACATTTGCCTCAGTTCTAAGCTTAGCATTCCGGGGAATCCCCCTCATCTCTTGCTTGAATGTAAATAACAGGTGCAATTTTGCACAAACAATTCTAGGGGGAATTCCCCTTTCCTCTCTTCGCATAAACAAAGTATGTACATTTCCCAGCGAGAAATCTTTTCCAAATAACATTGAGATATAAATAAAATAATATTTTTTAATCACCAATGGAGTCTAATATAACAATATATAGTGCGATTTATAATTTTGTCTTTGTATTTTCACCATCTTCCTTTTTAGGTCGTTCTCTAGACAGACCCTCTTTTTTTTTCCTCCCACTGTCTCTGGCAGCGTCGTTGAGATGCCATGAAAACTCCTAATTATCTTCACGAAGACGATACAAATTGCTTCCAGAAACCTGGCGCACACGTCCTGCAGTTCCAAGTCGCTCTGTCCGTAGAAACCAGAGCAGTTGTGAATTGTAGTAAATCGCCAATGGGGATGGAGAAGACTGGGTCAACGAATTGGCTAGTAGTATTAAAACGACTTCAGGGAAACATGGTAAATAAACTTAGTAAAGTTTGTCTTTGTAAAATTAAATGTTTTATAATTATCTTGATGCAAAATCACTCATTCTTGTGTTGAGGTGTTGTTAAAAGGGTGTTCGAAAGACCAACCTCAAAACCACAGACCCCATACCTCGAAACACCAGCCCCTGAAGTGAATTCACTACCGGGTCTGATGTTTCGAGGTCTGGGTCTTTCGAACACACCCGGGGGGATGTCTCGAAACACCAGACCCGAAGTGAATTTAGTTCCGGGCCTGGTTGTTTCGAGGGTGCTGTTGTTTCGAGGTCCTGATGTTTCGAGACAATTCCCCCCCGGGTGTTTCGAAACACCAGACCTCGAAACACCATACCCGAAAGTGAATTCACTTCAGGTGTCTGAGGTCTGTTGTTGTTCGAGGTCTGGTGGTTTCGAAAACCCGGGGGGATGTATCCGAAACAGCCAGACCTCGAAAAACATACCTTGAACACATGACCTCTTCGAACCCATACCCCGGAAGTGAATTTACTTCCGGGTCTGGTTGTTCGAGGTCTGGTGTGTTTCGAGGTGCTTAGAGCTGTATAAGGGAAGTAAATTCGGAGTCTGTAGAACTGATTCATCAACGCTCACATGACAGATCCTATTTAGCCATAAGATTCGGCTTGGCAACCGGGATGACAACCGCTTGACACAACGACCACAATACCCCTCTTTAGGACTTTGGCAGTTAGTACCTTGGTAACGATCATCATACAAGTAGTTGTTATTACACCCGGATCGATATACTCTTGATCGTCATCCCTCTTCTTCGTATACGCGTATTCCTTGTCACAGTTCGCTTTCAGGGGTTCAAGAAGTTCAAGCAACAACCGCAAAAAGCCTCGCTTTTGAATGCACATGTTACACACACTTTTGCTTTTGTATATTGTTCAAAATTTGCAACTGTGACAAATAAATCTCAACGCATCAGTTCTTTGTTTTCATGTATAGGGGTCCACAACAAAGTTCGAGCTAATGTTCGGGCAAATTGCTTAATGCTTGAGTTATTAATTATTAAATATAATATATTGCAATAAACTATAATAAGTTTATTAAGGAGAGTGATGGAGTGGGTGGGACTTGTGGGCGGGAAGGTAAAGGAAAGTACATGGCCGGTAAGGTGGAGGGGAGGGGTTGGGAAGATGAGAGCTACGCAGGGGAATGTTTACTTTTCATTTTGCCCGGGGCCTTGTTCGTTTCATTGTCGGCGTTTTTCATGTGGATGTGGAAAATGGGTAGGGGAATGGTGTTCTGCTGATTATGAAAAGCTTCGCTTGATCTGACATTGGGGCTTTGGGGGCTGTTTGACTTACGTAACCTGAAATTGCGGGTCTGTAGAGATTAAAGCCTTTGCATAAGTCTTGTGAACTGTAAGGGAAGTCCAATTCGGGGTTGTGGAACTACTGTTTTTCCTCATAATCAAGCTTGAGGAATGCAATTAGTTAAAATAAGGGTCTTGCGGACTTGCGTTTCAAAAGGGTAGGGGGTGGGTAATTCGAAAAGCCTCTAAAAACAGTGTTACGTCACAAGATAACAAACACCTTTTTAACACTTCAATCAAAACGTTGTTAAATTTGATATTTTTCTTCTAAAGAAAGTATACGAACATATAGGAGGTGTTGCACGCACGCCAATTTACACTAATATTTAAAAACAATATTAAAGTCATGCCCTAATAGCCTTTCCCAAACGACCACATTTAATAACCGGAAGTGGTTTATATTTTGAGTTTAAAGGAAACATCTACCATTTCTCATTTACCCCTGGGAAATACGGAGGTAGGTATTTTTGGTTTGGAATGTTAGGAGTGAAAATGTTTTGTCTGTTCCAATTTAATTTTAACACAGGTGCTCAATATATCTGGGGATTTACAAATGAACCAAAACGATTGGAATATTGAACGATACCTTACGGTGGGGTTTGGGGTCAGGTAATCTAATCAAGACGAAAACTTATATAAATTAAGCGGGCTATCCCCTCTAATGTTAACGGTTATTAACACATTACGGTATTTCAAATATCCTTTAAATTAACACTTATAAGGCCATAAAAAGTTTTTCTCAAAGACCGCAACCCACTTTGTTTAAAAATTGGAAAATTCATAAAATTCAGAAAATGATATTCGGTCGAAAACGTGAAAAAAGTGGGTCAACAATGCAATATTTTTGTTAAATTCCCGCATTTCGCATTAATGTTTTCTAAAAAACGCACACATCAACATCCTTTGTGGGCAAACTTTTTTTTTTTCCCTAATCATTAAAAATAAAGTTCCCGTCCACTTGCATTTTAGTGTTGAACATTTAGAAGCCTATGTTTTAGTTTTTAATCTTGTCAACACCCCTCCTATACTTTTTATTACTTGTAAATATTAAATTTAACACAGTGAACGTGTTTAAAAAACCCCCAAACTCCGGAAGTGAATTCACTTCCGGGTCTGGTGTTTCGAGGTCCTGGTGTTTCGAGACATCCCCCCAGGGTTTAGAAACACCAGACCTCGAAACCCACAGACCTCAGACCCGGAGTTGAATTCACTTCCGGGGTCTGGTGTTTCGAGGTCTGGTTTTTCGAAACAAACCCGGGGGGAATGTTCTCGAAACCCAGACCTCGAAACACAGACCAGACCCGGAAGTACAGTTCACTTCCGGGTCCTGGTGTTTTCGAGGTCTGGTTTTTCGAAACAACCCGGGGGGATGTCTCGAAACACCAGACCTCGAACACACAACCAGACCCGGAAGTGAATTCACTTCCGGGTCTGGTGTGTCGAGGATCTGTTTTTTCGAGACCTCCCCGGCTGGTGTTTCGAACACCAACCTCGAAACACCAGACCCGGAAGGGAATTCACCTCCGGGTCTGTTGTTTCGAGGTCTGGGTCTGTTGTTCCGAGGTCTGGTCTTTCGAACACCCGTTTGTTAAATGTTAACGCAGACTCAGTTTACCTTTAAAGAGACAGCGGCACATTTTAAAAATAGTGCACCCCTATAGAAATTTAATTGATATTTCAGCATGGTTATAAAGCTTTTATTACATTAGCCCTCACCTGAAATTATTAAGCCCAAATCAGTGTGCTTATGGTAAACAGAATGATGTTTATACTTAAAGGGCATTTCGTGGTCCACACCTCGTCGCCCCCGACTTACCTCAAAAAGTTGAGATTTTTGTATATCATCTGAAACTTTAGCCATTAGTAATCTCATGTGTCCTAATCTTATGTGCAAATTCGCTCCGTCATCTGTAAAAATTTGTACTTTTTATTTTCTGTTCTGTAAACGGAACCATGAAATTACCGCACAGTTCCTATGGGTACCGTGGTGAAACAAGCAATTGCTCAAACAAAACAAACCGCAAGATCGGGATCACCTCAAATTTTGGAATAAAGCTTTTACTCTCAAGGATATCTAGTGACAATGATAAAACAGAAGTGACTTGAAATCACGAAATGCACCTTTAATGAATATGTCGAGCCGGCGACATTAAAGCGGCACTGGCAACATTTTCACAAATATGAAATTCTCAATTTCTCTCAACTATATCAGGTCTAGTCCCTTGGAAAACAGAGATATATTTTACACTTAAAAAATAAAAAAACCATACCCCCCCAAAACGATAGGGACATTGATATGATGATAACGAAGCATCCAGGTAATTTGTAGGCCAACTTTTAAGTTTTTTCCATAACTTTAATCAACAATGTGTAGATTACATTAATATTTGACCTCGTACTCCACTATATTTAAAATCACAAAGGTTATAGCCCGATCAAACAGTGTACATAGCGTGGGGAAACATGCATACCGGCATGATGTTCCTTGTTAACGACGCCATTCACACATCGCTGCTGAATTTAATACCGTCGCCGGCCGACCTTAATTATAAAAGTCGTTCTGTTTAACCCCATAGGATCGTGAAGGCGCACATTTTTCAAATGTGCCAGTGTCCCTCTTTAAAATTCAGCAGACAATGCTTAAAATGGTCGTGCAATACAAGATAACAACGCCAGATTTATTCTCAAGCATGGACCTTGTTTGACCGGTCTGTGCCTTTGTGGTTTTAATGTCAATGATTTACGAGTCTAATGATATTCATGTAAGATAAACATTTGTTGATAAAGTTACGGCAAACTTAAAGGTTGAGCCGTACAAATTACCTGGATGTCCTAACCTCTTATTAACTTCCCTATCTGCTTTTGGGTAAATGTTATTTTTATGTGTAAAATAGACTCTATCTTCCAATGCCTATACTATCATTTGCGATCAATTGAAGAAATTTCCATATTTCTGAAAATGTGCCAGGTGCCCGGCTTTAACAAAATAGTTGTTTGTTATAAAAAAATTTACCATAAATTATTCTTGGGTATCAACCGACCCTCACCTTGATGGCATAACCCTAACCCCGGTGAAGGTACGCTACCTCAAATGTTTTCACTAAAATGACCAAAAGGATGAGAAAATGACTACCTGGAAGCATTCACAAAAACTTGCATTTAGTCACACTGGAAAAAAGTTCACTTGGAATGCCTCATTGGTAAGAAAAGGATTAAAAGTGGGTGCACCTGATCGATCAACACTAACCCCCAACCGCTACTCAGACCCCGCGCCCCACGCAGCACCACCCACCCCCCCTTTACTCCATCAAAATTGAGATTTTGGTATCAGAAGAAAGTTCATATTTTTCTTTCTCATTACCGCCGTGTTTAGTTTTAGGCCCCGGAAAAATGTTTCCTTTCGTTCGATGTTGTATGAGACAAACCCTCCTCCAAATGTAGTACAGCCCTGTCTCCAAAAAAATGGTACATCAAAAACCGAGTTTTTTTTTTCAATATTTATTAGTACTCACTTAAGTATATCGTTTTGTACATCACATTCAAGAGAAAAGACCAGGGCTTCCAGTATTTTTTGTTTCATCTCATTTGCTTGTTTCAATCAAGAGATAACTCCAGTTTATACTACTGCAGAACCAAAAAGCGAGTTTGGGCACTTGTCTGGTTGAGTGAAAAGGTGATAGAAGTATTTATCAACAGAAGTTATTCAACCATTTGAAAGATATGAATTCTTTAAAAAGGATTAACTTAACTTTCATAAGAAACTCTAAAGATATGAAAACAGTTGCGTTATGGTGGAAGTTATGATTTGTAAGTTCTGGCTTTAAGATCAAGTGAATAACATTCGACATACTATTGTTTTTTAGAAGAGATAACCATGAGCATACAGCAACCTGGGGGAGAGGAGAGAGTTTTTATGGCTTGAAGTATCATGAAACGCCAAATTCCTAACCAACACCACCCAACCTTGATACTTTTCTTCCAAATTTAAATTTTTAATTGACTTCACAATTCAACAATTAGTAAATGCACAAAGAAGTGCAATATTTTGTAAACCATTTCTTTGGAAGTGTTTATTTTGTTGCACTTACATTCCTTCTGGATGATTTTAACAAGATACCAATTTTGTAATAAATTTCAAAGCTCCATTTCATTGACACAGACAATAAATATTTGTATTGGTTTCTGTAATTTATGAAAGATATTTATCATTGAAACTGATTATGTTGACTATTAAAATTGTGTCGTAAAACTAGACTTTCTTTTTTTTGAACTTTAATCTGTGTTTGGTTTCTTTTGGCCAGTTGCAATCTTTTGTGAGCTTCAATACAGGATCGCGCAACAACTCTGTCCCAACATAAAAGTGGCAAAAATCGATTTTGGTGATCGCAGTAACTGGATTATATCTCCTGGATTGACAAAGCAAATAAGATGAACAAACACCATTGGACGCCTGGTCTTTGTTCTTTAATCTTATGCCAAGTAAGAATGACTTATTTTGAAATTTCTATTTTAACAAATTTTTTTTCTGAATTGTACCACTTTTTTTTGAGACAGGTGCTGTATATACCCATTTATTAACACACCCTGTCCTGTGGACCAATTTAGTGCCACATTTTTTGCTTCTAAACTAATCCCCTAGTTTTAGCGCAACATTGGAATCAGTTTGTTTTTGGTGATATGTTTTTCCATTGCTGGAGAAACATGAAAAACCAGACCTTGATGATTGTGGTTCTCACCTTAATAGTACACAAGTAGTTCTTGCAGAGATCAACATTTACTTTTCCTCGGACTTTTCCTAATTACTTTCTTATAGATGATGTGACACTTGAAAACAAGTAGCCTTGAGAAGACGTAACCTAGAATGGAGTCATGATGCATACGAGTACGCAACATGATATGAACCAAAGATGAAATTTCAGCTTGCTATGTGAGAAGATAGTTGAATTGGCAGGTGAGTCAAAATTGGGAGAACCCTGGTCCATATTTATGCCGGGAGGATGGAGGAGTTGAGAGGGAACGTTTTTGTGAATGAGGGGAGAATTAGAGGGGGTGACAACACTAGATTTGTGGCCACATTCGATCATATGAGTAGTTTCATATCGATAAGACCCTAATAGTTTTATCACTTCATTTTATCTACAAGAAATGCCTTAAAGGTGCGTGTTCCAATCGTCTTTGGGATCCCCCTGAATTTACCCCGGATGTAGTATCAATTTTGATAGCAGATGAAGGTATAAAAGGTGGGTGTGTCCAAGCAGAGAGAGGTGGAGAGATAAAAGTGGCAGGTAGGGGTAAAAAGTGGTGGGGAGGGAGGGATGGGTGTGTGGAATATGCGGGAAGAGGAAAGGGGGCGAAGTAAGGGCGAGATGGTGGATGGGTGTGGACTAGGCGGGGTGGGGTGAAATGGGAGTGGGGATAGGGAGTGGGGTAGCGTGTATGTGGGGGAGGGGATTAGAGAGATAAGGGAGGGTAGAATTTAGGGCTGAAGGGAGCTTGGGTGGGAGAAAACCGGAGGAAGGTGGTAGTATGGGGGCGCGAGAGAAAGCGATGGGAAGAGGCGATAGGGGAAAAGTGTTCCGTAGATGGGGCTAGTACGGACTGGGACGCGTATCTTTTTCTTATTGTCGTCCTGCAATTTAGCTCTCAAATCCATTTCATTGCCAAGAATAAAAAATCCGAATTTAATGGTTAACCATCCAATGGTTAGCACAGTGTTGAATAGGTCTTTTAAATTGCTTATGCTTCCTTACCATCAAAACGCACAAGTTTGTTTCCACGTTGCTTGATGGGCGTATGTGCAGTGCCAGGCTCTTTAAAAAAAAAATAATCAAGTAGAGAACACATGACAAAATCGGAACAAGCCCTTTTTAAAAGTGGAAACAAAATGCAATTTTGTTTACTTAATTTCAATATAAAACATATGCTGAATTGTTGGTGTTTGTGTTTTTTAATTTTGTTGTTTTTTTGTGATGTTTTCACAATTTTTGTACTAAATAAATGAGTTTTCAATTCATCAATCAGTCCACACTCTAAATTACCGGGATTTTAAAAGTTATCTTAGGATGAGTTAGGGACCAATCAATGTTTGGATTGTTAAAATTAATTCCTCTGTTTGCATTACAGATAACCAATTGAGACTTTGAATTTAATTGAATCTAAGTTCCAGATGATTTGCTTTAAAATCTAATTTTGAAGTGGTCCCGAACTACAATCCCAAAGAGTTAACTGTTAAAATCTCTGAACTGAAATGCAGCTAGCTATAATTATTTTGTTTGGGGAGATTTTTCATGAATCATTACATTAATGCAAAATCGAATTTTTCACATTTTAGGGACACCTTTTATAGTAGAAGTGCCATATGCGATCCACCCTTGAAAAAATCTAATAAAAGGACTTTTTGTAATATTCTTGTAGGAGCTATATGTGAAATTATTATGAAACTTTGTCCGGGCTTCGGGCAGCTGCGTTGGTCAGATATTCAGGTCAAAGGTCAATGACCGTTATAAGGCATATCATGGATCTTATCTCCTCAACCATTTGGTCTAAAAGCACAAATGAAGTGTATATACCAAGGTTTTTGGGGTCAACAAACACAATTAGCAAATATAGGAAAAACGATCAAATGCCCCCTTCCTTGATTTTCAAAATATTTGCACTATCTGCTGAAAGTTACTTTAAAACCTAACTTCGTCCATCTGAACCATTTAAAGGTGTTGGTTAAGACCTTCTGGGATTTTAAGTTCCCAAAGCATCTGACCCTTTTTGATTTGATACAGGTGGATTGGTATAAGTCACCTCTTTCCATTGATCTCAAAAACGTTCCAATAGCCCTCCATTTGACGTCAAGTAATGTTTTAATGAAGTAATGTAATCATGGGAAATGCTTGATTTCTCCGATTGTTGCTAAAAATAAGCCAAATTTTCTATTTTGCGTTAAAAATACAGGAAGTGTAATTTGTATGTTTTTCGGGGTTATTATGCAAATGAAATCAAGTTTTGTATAAAGTATCAAGTGCAAAAAGCATATATATTTTTGATAGAAGTAAAAAGAAAAATATTATGAAGGTGGCAACCATCCCCTTCCCCCAAAATGAGTCTTGTTGTCTTCCACTATCACGGTAAGGTGGCGTGACAGATTTTTGTCACTAAAATGAAAGCAAATGTGGTCCCAATATTAGCGCAAAGCCATTATGTTTCAAATTTATGTGTTTTATTATTGAGAGCTGGCCAGATGAAAAACTTGTTGGCAGTGGTAAAACACCCCACCTTCTCCCACCATGAAGACAAAGGTTCCTCAGAACCTCATTGGTGGACTTTGCCACTCATACGAGACAAGGAGTTCCATTCAGCCTACATGTCTATCAACACCCTGACAATGGATGCGTTTAAACACTCTGACGACGGATGCTTTTAAATTGGGGGGCTCACCTATCTCGTCGGGGGCAGGCCCGCCTGACACCTCCGTGGCTCGATCAACCACATAAACGCCTCCGAGTTTGTTCGCTTCTTTCCTGGCATTTTGCGGCACTGGACTCCCCGGTGGTCAGGGGGAAAGGTATTGTTGTCCCTGTGACAATATGAAGGTGGTGACTATCAACAAGGAAGGGGGGTGTAATCAGTCCCTGCCTATGCAGGGAATTCTTCGGCTATTCGGGGGGTTCCGAGATTGGGACATCGGGCTGATTCGCCTCCCGTTTTTCGGGAGTGGACAAGGTGTTGCGGACAGTCTCCAAGGAGGGTCCCTATCCCAGACACAGCAAATCAGAGGGAGAGGTGGAGAGGGCCGGTCGCGTCGGTGATTTGCAGCTCTAAACTGGCAGTTTGCTGCACAATCTTCTAGATGGTGGCCGTCCACAACAGGTCTTTTCACCTCAGTCATGAATCATCCGATTGTGGCATATTAGGGGCCTACTCTTGGACCTGGATCCCCGGGCCATCAAACTGGACGCCATGAGCGGACCCGGTCATGATTGAAGCCTCTTCTTGATCATAGCTTCTCCATGTTGCCATGATTCCAAAAGTCGATGAGTGGCTCTCTCCTCGAGACTGAATGGATCCTGCTTGTAGCCAATTATGGCCACGGCTGTGTGGTTTCTCGAACCCGTTAGACCCTGCTTGTAAGGGAACATATCCAACTTCCAAACCCAAAGGAGGGGACCTGGTAAGAGTCCTCCAGCCGACGCGGTTCGCGTCATAGTGCACCCCATGCTCCGAACCTGTCTGGTGCATTGCTGCAGACCTGTACACTGAGGTGTGACTTTCTGAACAGGCTCCATGCTCACTGTTCAGCAGATTCACAAGCATTTTAGGATTACCATGCAAGGTGTGTCGATAGAGAGTTCGATCCATGCCACTTTCTAGACCGTAGACCAGTTGGCAATTTCCCAGTACATTTCTTCAGGAGTGGGTTATCTTAGTGTCCTGACTGGCCCCCTAGGTCCCGACACAGCCACAGGAACCGACCCGTAAAGGGGCTCTGGTGATAGCAAGGCAGTTTTCTTTCAGTCCCCTGTGTCCAATCTGGTGAGGTTATTTTTAACGTATCGTCCTCCTGTTCGTAGCCTGGTTCCACCGGAGTGGAATTGCCATGGTCTTCAATTCTTGGTTTCAGAACAGTTTCAAAAAAAAAAACACAAAAACCCGACTGAAGCTTCTGGAACTTCCTAGTGGCTGTGGCTTGTGGTCATAAGGGGTTCGGATATACATGCCGTGTCTACAGATGAGGCCATCATCAACCGCTTTTTGAGCGGCAAGGAGGTCTCTATTCTTTTCTTCTTCCACATGCAGGGCTTTTTTTGGCCAAGAATCGCTTCTTTCTTTTACCCCGAAAGCCTGCAGCAAGGACAACAGTTGGAGCCACCCCGGGTTTTCCTCAGTCATCTGAAATGCCCACAAAAAACCATGAATTGGTTGACTGGCTTCTTGGTTTAGGGCATATGATGTTAAGGCTCAAGCTTCCTCCTGGGCATTTCTGAGACCTTCCTCCCAGACAATTTTTTGGACAATGTCGGTTGGAGTTCACTTTCCACCTTCCAACAAGGTCTATTTGATGCATTGTGTAGTCAAGCGGGGAGAGGGGTGTCGCCGTTCAATCCCTCTTTGCTGATCGACCTAGCATCATGACCCAGGAGCATTAGGCGACTATGGGTGGGGCTTTGACAGGGGTTGGGTTGGCTACCTTCTGTGACCTTCTTCCGCCACCGATTAAGTCATGCAGTGGAATTCTGTGTAAAAGTAAGGCTGTGGAAGGAAGCTAGCACTAGTACAGTGTATTTCCCTCTCAGGTGTGAGAGGGCGATAAACTTGAACATGATACTTACCTTCCACGACCTTATGGCGCTCACGCAATTTTGTTACTCTCCACCTGCAAGAAGGTCGTTGGAAGGTTTTTTGTCTGTTTTGTTTTTAAGAGAAACATTTTGCAAAGGGCGAATCACAGCGCCGCTTGATGTGGTCCGTGATATTTGGTGCGTGCCATGTCCCGACTATTTCGGGAGTTGGCTCATTTAGCAGTGGTAATGGGGTTTTTAATAGTACCCAAATGAAATATTTATGCAAAAAGGTCTGTCACTATTACCACACTACTAAATCACACAGGACTCATGAGTTCGAGGATCTGTCCAAGAACAGTATTCACTGATTTGACAATAATATTGTAGCTGTTTCATTATTATATATATTAAGGTCAAATATTGTTGTTTAATATTTGTAGAGAGTGAAGAATTGGCTAATTTATGTTGAGAAAAACTTGTAAAAATTCGGATTAAAAGTGCTTTCTATGCTGAAAAGCAATGATGGCTGCATTTGCAAGCCTAAAACATATGCTTGTTGTTTTATTGACCCCCAAAACATGGGTATATACACCACCTTTTTGCTTCTAGGCCAATTGGCTGAGCAGTTATGACCCATCACATGCCTTAAAAAGGTCATTGACCTTTGACCTTGAATATCTGACCAACGCAGCAACTTGAAGGCCGGACAAATTTTTACAATAGTATTTTGGCTGTTTTCATTATATATAGATTATGGTAAATGTTTTGGTTTATTTGATACTTGTACAGACTGACGAATTGGCTAATTTATGTTGAGAAAACGTGGAAAAAATTTGATTAAAAGTGCTTTCTATGTTGAAAGATAATGATGACTTCATTTATAAGCCTCAAGACTGTTTTTATTGTGTTTATTGACCCCCAAAACATGGGTATAGACACCATCTTTTTGCTTCTAGGCCAATTGGATGAGCAGTTATAACCCATCATAGACCGTATAAAGGTCGTTGACCTTTGACCTTGAATATCTGACCAACGCAGCAACTAGAAGGCGGGACAAATTTTTTGGTAATTATTCATATATAGGCCTACCAGAATATACAAAGAGTCCTTTTATTAGAATTTTTTCAAGGTTGTATAGGACATGTGTCATATTACGCCTCTACTATTATATGAAATCTCTTGTTGCACCTTTAAACCTGAAAATTTTCATCAAGGAGAGGGAGGGGAACCTGAACTTATAAATTTAAATGGGAAAATTTCATTAAACAATGTGAATGTAAATTTTTTAACGGAAGAAGGGGAATGCCAAACACACCATGCACATGGTGTGTTCAGCTATAGCTATATAAGTTTTTGATGGATTTATGGTTATATATTTTTTTGGGTGTTGGGCACTGTGGAAAGGTACCCAATAAAGTAAAGTTCCCAAATACAAATTTTTGGTGATGCCTAAAATTCTTAAAAAGTCTGAAGGGGAACGTTCAGTGCTGACATTGTCATATCATGTCAAATGCACATCACTACTGACCCCGGGGGCTACTGACTTGTTATTACAAGAAAATTTTCAACAATAAGCAAAATTGGCATTACAGATTTGTGATGCATTGTGGGAAGGTTTTGCCACTATTTAGGACTCTTGACCTTTGACAAATCAAGATTACGGTTTTAATAATTTTGTTTTTATAACTATTCCAGCAATATAGGCAATAAAAATACATGCCATAAATTATTTGGTTACAGTAAATACATGCTTTCTATTTTTAAATATCAAAAAGTGCCTTAGAACTATTTTTCGAAATTACCAAAAGGCAATTTTCCTGAAATATTGACAGGGTTAAAGGTCAGGAGTCCTAAAAATATTACCGGAAGTTACAATGCCGATTTGGCTTATATACTTTGTGGCTAACCCCATGGGCAGAGTGTTATGAGTCCCCTCTTTCTATCGATACCAATAAGTACCAACATTCTTCTGTTTGAGGTCACAATATCATAATCCCAGCGAAGCTTTTATTTTCCCGATTTTCTCTGAATATAGGCTCAAAATTCACACATATTTTAGTCATATGATTGTTTTCTCTCATTACAGGATGATATAAGAACAGCAAAAGGGAGTGAGAGCAAGACAAGGAAAGAAGCTTTTGTGAGGAATGATACATCTGATGAAGAGACGTAAACGGAACATGTCAGTTGACGTGTCTTGATTAGATTTCATTGCAATACAATTACCCCCAGGCATTTAAAGGGATTAGCAGCAATTTGCTAATCCGAAACATCAAGAAAAATTATCAAAATTCATATTTTTATAGTTTTGTTATTGGCATGGATATGCGAACATAACCTGCAAGTGGTTGGCTTGAAATCTGTGCATTAAAGATAAAGCAGTACTTTTTATCCAATTCTTTAATTTCTATATGTGCGTATCAAAATTCAGACTTGAGATCAAAAAAGCCTCTCCCTGTGAATATCACAGATTTTCAGGGTGATATTGTGCACCATGATCAATATTGTTTGACCACAAACACAAACATTATTGATTTGTATTTATTCTGTACGGGTATAAAACAGAATCAGCTGTTTAGAGCAGATTTTGAGACGCCGTCACTGTATGTTTATTTGCAGGAGACGGTATGACAAATTTCCTCAAATACTTCATTTTTTTCACTATTTGGTGCTTTTTTCCTATATTAAAGCAGTTATATTTAATTGTACACACTTATCCCTGATTTATAAGTTAAAAACATGCATTTCCAAATTTGTTCGATTCTCTCGCATTATCGCTGCTAATCCCTTAAAGGGCCATGGCCCAATTGCTAATAGCCTTGTCCCCAGAACCCCATATTTTACAGAAGTGATCCAAATTTTGGTATTTGAAGAAAGCTACTATTTTTCTCATTTACCCAGTGAAATCTTAGAAAAGATGTTTGGTTTGGAAGTTATGAGCAAAAATGTGCACCATTTTGGTTGACCAATAATAATTTTACACAGTACTCTATGCATGGGGCTTACAAAATTATGTTTTTTACTTTAGTCCATCAAAACGGATTGGAATATCGGCACAAAACTTTACAGATGCTGTGGGTTTTGGGGTGGAGGTCATTCTATCAATATTAAAACTTTGTATACTTAAAGGTACATTTTGTGATTCTAGTGCCTTCTGTTTTATTATTGTTCACTAAATATCCCTGAGAAAAGTTTATTCACAACTTTTTAGTTGACCCCGACCGCTGGCCTGGTTAACAAAGCCAAGAAAAAGAATATGTAATTATTTCTATTAAAAAGAGATAGTACTAGTATTGTGTCATTCATTTCATGTTGGTCATTCTGTAATGTGTCGTCTTCAGCAAACACCTCAAATGATCAATGGAAGTCTGAGCTTTATGCAACTGGCTTCAATGCAGGTGTGGAATTAGCTCTTTGCAAGGTTTTGCCATTTTAAGGAGACCCTCTCTAACAGGGGGATAGGACATGCCAACCTAATAGCAACAGAACGACACCAACTTCCGGCGTAACCCGAGTGCTAGTCTTATTCAATGACTTAACGGTAGGAGGGCGCTCTTACGCATAATTATCGAACTGTCACACACAGACTTGACTAAAGGCCAGGCCCGGTCATGAATATTTAAATCTAAATGACTGTTATTGGAAATTGCACTGTTTTGCAGCGACCAGCGAGGTTAATCCACTAACATCGACAGAATTTGACATCAATAATTTTTCCTAAATTATCATGATATTACTAAGATCTTTTGAAGTATAAGCGGTTATTTTGTAATGTCACTGAGACAGAGACTGCCATAATAAATGCACGTAGCAGTTCCACAAATTACCGTTTGGAAATCCCCAATGCCCAAATTGAGCAGGTCGTGTCCTACCCCCTGCTCTCTAACATCCAGAAATATGAGTGGGAGTGGTTTCACAACAGTGATTCTTTTTAAACAAAACCTTACAAGAGGTGAATGCATTATTATGTTACACCCTCATTGTGATGTCAGTTCAAGGCTCTTCCTGTGAACCGGGGTGGGGAGGTCGGATTTCATAGGCATCACTGTGTCCTACTGAAGTCCTATTTTTGACTGGACTATGTATTATGATACTGGCTTATTTCATTGTTCTTTGTGAAAAGAAAACAAGAGCATCAATGGTACTATAGCTCAGTAGGTCATTAACATTTTGTACTACATATGCTGAGCTAAAAATGGAACACTCATGGTAAGTACTGTATAAGTGGAAATTTCCGCGTACAGATATTTTCGCAATTTTGCTAAATGCGCGAGAATTTAATTTCACGGTATTGATATCAATGGGAAAAGTTATTTTCGCGTTTTTATGTTCACTCACGAAATTCGCAAAAATAAAAACCTCGCGAAAATTTCCACTTATACAGTATTTGAATATAAAGTGTCCATTCCAATTTTTCTCCTTGGTATATTTACTTAATGTCATCCAGATGCACTTCACACAACAGGTATCAAAATGGAAGCCATTGCAACGACGACCAGAATTAGTTATACAAATTGTTTATTGACCTTCATCTTGTTTTTCTCAATTAGTGGTTGCAGCATCCATTGTTATACGTTAGGTAACGAGTACACAGTATGTCATACAATACAAATAATGCCTAGTGACAATTTTTTTTCAAGAAAATCTACCCCACTATCATAGGGGAACTTGTTACACATTCAACCATATTTCACCTATTTTGATCTTTTAAGAATTCAAATTACACTAATAATTTTGATTAAAAAAAATAAGCCAGAAGTTCATGTCGCACATTCATAGTGGATAAATTTTTCACTTATCTATAAAAACCTTTTTACAAGCATTTAAGTTTATCATTTTTAACATACTGAGTGGCCCAATTACACAAATGTATAACATTGGAAGCTGTATCATTAACACTGTATTACAGTAAACACACACCCTCAAGCGCCAGTTCTCACACACTTACACACGCACACCTGCACCTGCACACGTACACCTGCACACCCTTGGACACAAAACAAGACAAATTAGCTAAAACACATTCAGAAACAAGAGATAAATAGAAACCATTTACATTAATGCAAACATACCTTTTTCTGTGAGTTATTTGAACTTGATATTGAAAAAAAGGCAAGCTTTCCACAAATGATTAAGTGCTTGTATTTTGCCAACTGTCCAGGAGATAATAGCATGCAGTGAAATATTCTTAACTTTGAAGTACATTCGTAATGACTAATGACCCATAAACAAGATAACCAAATTAAATGAAGACCTGCCCCCTCTGGATGAAATAATATAGTTTCCTACAACAAGTTCTTCATCCTTCAAATGAAAACAAGGAAACATGTAAAATTCCACACAATATTACTCAAGATTGGGTTCCATCATCGTTTACAAAAATCCTACAGCTGAATGTTCAAAGACTTAAATAGTGAAAATCACTTAAATAGTGGACTTGTATTGTATCGTAGCTGATGGCAGGTTTATTTACATTAAACATTGCGTTTACACCTCTCCCCCCCCCCCAAAAAAAATAAATTGTAAATGGGTCATTAAGAGTCCGCCAAATGTTTTTTGTGTTGTTTTGCCATGTGAATGCAGTGGAATACATACAAAAAAATACAGAATTGTGTAGAAAAAGCACCCTCCCAAAACTGTCACCAAGAAAGCCTGAAAATCAGAATTAAAACAAAACAGACAATTCTTCAGTTATTTAATTTTTAAACATTCAGATTTTCTTTGCAATAATTGAGCTTGTAATGATTGCAAACTTGGTGAATGCAAGGTGTTATTAACCTATCCTCATTTCTGGTCAACTTCTCCATACAACAGTACAAGCATGCCCTGCCATTGACAGTATTGATGTATATTTTTTTAAACAACTCTTTGCACATTAATCTTGACAATCCGAGCAAATCCCACCTTGCTGTGTGTACCATGATGTACGTACCCACCCATATTGCAAGTTTAACAAACAGGGTGACATTTATGATGTACTAATTCAAAACCCTCACAAATTGCAATGCAAAAAAATCTCAATTCAAACCTTTTGAGTGCTGTTAAAGGCACTATCAGTGATTCACTTGAGCAGAAAATCTAAAATAAACATGTAATTAGATTTTTGAATATTCATTACAGATTCAGGTATGCAACATACCGAGGGTTTACTGCAAGAAGGCCCCATCTGCAATAGCTGCCATTTGTCGGTTGTGTTCTCGTATTCTACCTGCCAAATCTAACACCTAGCAGCTATTGCATAAGGGGCCTTTTTGCCCTAAACCCTCGATACTCGGCAAGTGATATGGTCCAAAAGTACCCTATTAAGAATGCAATTGGCCCTTTTCGCTTGAAATGGCTGTACAAATGACTTCAGCTACACAATTAAATGAAGCATCATATTTCAAATAGCACCCGTGTTTTCTTCTATTTTATCAAATAAAAAATACATCATGGGATATTTTGTATTTAACCTTCACTTTAAAGTCATTCCTAAGAAAATGAAATATTTTCATGATTTTTAGATGATCACAGATAGTGCCTTTAACTAGTATACCCTTAGGGCCGCTACAGAAATAGCTGCATGCAGCTGGGGATTCTGTATTTCCAAATTAAAAAAAAAAAAGTGCAGCTAAAGGTAGTCCCAAACTAGCTGAGGAAAGCTACAGTTAGTTGCAGCCTGACTGGGGAACGAAAGCTGCAGCTAGCTGCAATTAGCCCCAGCCTGGCTGGAGGAAAGCTACAGCGAGGCTGAGACTATACTTCGTCTGGCCTGAACTAAGGAGTGATGTCATAGCTTTCACAGTCTTAAACTAAAGCTATGACATCACTCCTTAGTTCAGGCCGGACGAAGTATCGTCCCAGCATAGCTGGAGAAAAGCTGAAGCTAGTCCAGGCCTGGCTCAGGCTGGGGAAGGCTGCAGCTAGCCTCAGCCTACCCTGGGGGAAAGCTGCACCTTTCTGAAACTAACCCCAGCTAAGCTGGGGGACAACCGCAGCTAGCTGAGGCTAGCCCAGTCTGGATGGGGGAAAGTTGAAGCTAGCCTCAGCCTGATCGAAGGAAAGCTGCCCAGCCTGACTGGAGAAAGCTGCAGCTTCTGAAGTTAACAACAGCCAGGCTGGGGAAAAACTGCAGCTAGCTGGGGCCAGCCCAGCCTGGATGGGGGAAAGCTGAAGCTAGCCCAGCCTGACTGGAAGAAAGCTGCAATTAGCTGAAGCTATTACCCCGTTCAGGCTTGGGAAAACTGCAGCTAGTCGAGGCTAGCCCAGCCTGGATAGGGGAAAGCTGAAGCTAGCCTCAGCCTAACTGGGGCAAAGCTGTAGTTAGCTGAAGCTAGCCCTAGCCTGGCTGGAGAAAGTTGCAGCTTCCCGAAGCTAACCCCGGCCAGGCTGGGGGAGGGTTCAAGCTAGTCCCAGCCTGACTGGGTAAAAGCTGCAATTTGCTGAAGCTAGTCCCAGTCTGGCTGGAGAAAAACTGCAAGTTCCTGAAGCTAACTCCAGCCAGGCTGGGGAAACTGCAGTTAGCTGAGGCTAGCCCAGCCTGGATGGGGGAAAGCTGCAATTAACCAAAACTAGCCACAGCCTAGCTTAGGAAAAGCTGTACTCTGTTTCAATATGGCTCCTTAATTCTCAAAAAACAATTGATGAGCATGACTCTCTACATCTCCACATCTGAAGATGTGGACAGTTGCAAACCAAATGGACACAGTATAACATTACAGTAATCTTTCAATATACATCACTTCCATAGTGTAATAAAATATTTTCCTTAAATCACCCGAATCTAACGCTTGTGTGTTATGCTTTACTCAGCTATTTCTATACAATAAATCTAAAATCTACAATACTTCGTAACAACTATCTTCAAATATATTAAATCAAGGATCTGCATGGACCATTGCAGCCTTATACATGTAACTTTTTAAAATTATACAAACATCTGCTTGTTATTCCACTTGGAAACAAAACGTTCAGATTACGACCGTCTTTTTTTTTTTACAAACCAGTACCAAAGCAAGTTTTTTTCTTTTTTTCTGTTGAAAATACTATGTTTACAAATGAGCACAAATTTGTACCCCGGGACCATAACAGGTCATTTGGTCTTTCCATGAATTTGCTCATCTTTCTCAGACTATAGGAAGGGAATAGTCTTACAGAAATCATTCATGATGTGTCTCAAAATGAATACAGACTTAGTGAATGTTGCATTATGTTCCTAAAAAAGAATTTAAAATGTGTAGGGCAAGGGATGGATGAGGACAAGAAAGGGCGGGAGGGGAAGAAGCCAGAAGCCTACGGGGACTTGCTGCAAATACGGGAAGCAATGTTCACCTTCTTTTCATGTTCCGATTGTCTTTAGGAATTCTGACTTAACAGGGAAGTTGATTCAATTTTTATATCATATAAATTTCCATATTTTTGTTGTCGCTGGTCCTGAAGTTTTAGCCATGAATTCCATCTCTTTCCAAACATGAGCGAGAAAACTACAATTTTTGATGGTAATGCTGTATAGGGCATTTACAGTATATGCTGTAATGCTTCTAACATCCAAAATAAAAATTATTTTGCACGAAACTTTGCTGTGATAGAGAGTGCGTGCCAATAATATGAACAGTACAATGAATCCGAACAGACACCTTTAATTAACAACCCATTTTTCATTTGGCCACTTTTCTGGCTAAAATTTGAGAATTTTGATGTAAAAAGCAAAATTGATAAAAAGTTGGTTAATTTCTTGGAAAATTGCTACAGACATGTGTGCCAATCCAACACTCATAAAGACATGTCCCTACCCCTCATCAAATTGAATCCTACCCCTCCCAAATATGGAGCCATAATGCAATATTCACAAAACTGACAAAAAATTAAAAAAAAAAAAAAAAAAAAGCTGTCCTGAAGTTTTAGCCATGAATTCCATCTCTTTCCAAACATGAGCGAGAAAACTACAATTTTTGATGGTAATGCTGTATAGGGCATTTACAGTATATGCTGTAATGCTTCTAACATCCAAAATAAAAATTATTTTGCACGAAACTTTGCTGTGATAGAGAGTGCGTGCCAATAATATGAACAGTACAATGAATCCGAACAGACACCTTTAATTAACAACCCATTTTCATTTTTAAATTTGGAACATAAATGGATCATTTCTATAAACATTTGGCCACTTTTCTGGCTAAAATTTGAGAATTTTGATGTAAAAAGCAAAATTGATAAAAAGTTGGTTAATTTCTTGGAAAATTGCTACAGACATGTGTGCCAATCCAACACTCATAAAGACATGTCCCTACCCCTCATCAAATTGAATCCTACCCCTCCCAAATATGGAGCCATAATGCAATATTCACAAAACTGACAAAAAATTACAATTTTTTTAAAAACTTTCTCTTGAATGTTTCCTGTAAGATCAATACACCTCATTCCCTTTTGAGGAAATCAAAGCAAACTACCAGAAAATTATACCCCAGAGAATGGAATTAACCAGGCTCATAATGCATTGCAACTTAAAAACTGCACCTTGATATGATATGGAAAATTAAGCTCGCTGCATGCCTGGCTGGAAAAATCTGCAACCAAGTGTTTTAATATGAGCCTTATGAAAGTAATGAACAGTACAGTGTAAGAAGAGCAATGCATAATGGGAGTGATTTATGCCCTTCTCTGCTCAATCCATGAGGCCTTATGTTCAAAAAGAACTTTACATTCATACTGATGAGAGCATCATAAAATAATGGCAAAAAAAAAAAAAAAAAAAAACATTTGGCCACTTTTCTGGCTAAAATTTGAGAATTTTGATGTAAAAAGCAAAATTGATAAAAAGTTGGTTAATTTCTTGGAAAATTGCTACAGACATGTGTGCCAATCCAACACTCATAAAGACATGTCCCTACCCCTCATCAAATTGAATCCTACCCCTCCCAAATATGGAGCCATAATGCAATATTCACAAAACTGACAAAAAATTACAATTTTTTAAAAACTTTCTCTTGAATGTTTCCTGTAAGATCAATACACCTCATTCCCTTTTGAGGAAATCAAAGCAAACTACCAGAAAATTATACCCCAGAGAATGAATTAACTAGTCTCATAATGCATTGCAACTTAAAAACTGCACCTTGATATGAGCAAATTTAGAATTGTTGTTCAACTTCCAGTGCACATTTTATCGTTAAGTATTTAGTGATAATATTGATATAGGCATGTAGAATTTTCCCCAGACTGGCCGAGGGATTACCTTATTCCAAAATGGAAATTAAGCTCGCTGCATGCCTGGCTGGAAAAATCTGCAACCAAGTGTTTTAATATGAGCCTTATGAAAGTAATGAACAGTACAGTGTAAGAAGAGCAATGCATTATGGGAGTGATTTATGCCCTTCTCTGCTCAATCCCATGAGGCCTTATGTTCAAAAAGAACTTTACATTCATACTGATGAGAGCATCATAAAATAATGGCAAAAAAAAAAAAAAAAAAAAACATTTGGCCACTTTTCTGGCTAAAATTTGAGAATTTGATGTAAAAAGCAAAAATTGATAAAAAGTTGGTTAATTTCTTGGAAAATTGCTACAGACATGTGTGCCAATCCAACACTCATAAAGACATGTCCCTACCCCTCATCAAATTGAATCCTACCCCTCCCAAATATGGAGCCATAATGCAATATTCACAAAACTGACAAAAAATTACAATTTTTTAAAAACTTTCTCTTGAATGTTTCCTGTAAGATCAATACACCTCATTCCCTTTTGAGGAAATCAAAGCAAACTACCAGAAAATTATACCCCAGAGAATGAATTAACTAGTCTCATAATGCATTGCAACTTAAAAACTGCACCTTGATATGAGCAAATTTAGAATTGTTGTTCAACTTCCAGTGCACATTTTATCGTTAAGTATTTAGTGATAATATTGATATAGGCATGTAGAATTTTCCCCAGACTGGCCGAGGGATTACCTTATTCCAAAATGGAAATTAAGCTCGCTGCATGCCTGGCTGGAAAAATCTGCAACCAAGTGTTTTAATATGAGCCTTATGAAAGTAATGAACAGTACAGTGTAAGAAGAGCAATGCATTATGGGAGTGATTTATGCCCTTCTCTGCTCAATCCCATGAGGCCTTATGTTCAAAAAGAACTTTACATTCATACTGATGAGAGCATCATAAAATAATGGCAATAACTGCTTGCACATGTGCACACAGATCTGGTGAACTTTTTTGATGTAACACGATCATGATGTGCATGTTACAAAGGCAAACCAGTTCAAAAATTCTTGTCGACCACGCCGGTGTTGAACGACTTCATATTTGGGAAAGTCAAATCGTTGTCTAGAAAGAGACCTTTTATGCTACTTAATAATTGTCACAATTTAATTGAGGACATAAGCTTTCCAAAATAGGAAAAGACAAAAGCAAGAAGTGAAAATGGAGCTTTCAATCTACCTGGTAATAAACAAGGCTGTCCAACACCCCCTGAACTTGGTGATACCATTTGAAAACGATCCCAATAAATTTGCATCTTATGTACCGTGTGGTGGAACATTTTTTTATGTTGCAAAATGCCTGTAGCCAGTCTTAAATTTGCTGGCATATTCTTCTTGAATTCGCATGACGATGTGAGATACCTGGACAGAATGCCTATCTCTCTTTCAGCTGTAGGGGGCTCACAATTCCTCCTGTAGAGGGCGTCTGTTATCTTGCCAGCATATGCCATCAATACTCCAAGGTGGTGAAAGACCAGCAAGGCAAAGTGTCTTGTTGGGATTTGAACCCACAACCTTCTTATCATAAGCACAATTATTCTAACCACAGCACAAGCACCTCCTATGATCAAAATATGTCCATGAGGTGGAAGACTGATTGTTCCATTTTACAAATGCCAATCATGATGGTAGCAACCAATACACTGTCTAGAAACATAAAATTTATATTTTTTTTCAATTTGGTATTAATGAGGGTCTAGAAATTTCTGTGCAGGTTATATTTAATATAACATTTCAAAGGGTTTTAAATTTGCACAAAATATAAACATTGCAAAAATATTCCACCACACAATTCAACATAAGTTGAATCTTTATTTGAAGTTTAAGCCAAACGGAATTTTTCATCTTCAACAATAGGATACACTTGAGAATACAACGTAATGTTACAGAACAATGGATTTTTCCCTTCAAATTCTACAAAATGGAACCCCTCAACATAAAAGTTTTGTTTATTCATTCATGCAGTTTCCACATGTAATACTGTAAAACAGTCTGGGCAATTTCCAAATATGGGCATGGTATATTTATCCACTGCAAAATATCATGCCCAAGTTGGAAATTTCCAAGACTGAAAAAATAGAGGGGAAAAAACACCACCGTTTCACTTTCACCATATATTTTGGCAAATTGCAAATTTGAGTGATTTTTTTTTCAATTATTATTCATTGTTTATACAAAAACCTCATTAAATATTTGCAAATTATCTATGCTCTTGGAATTCCCAAAAATAAAATGCACACGAATAGTCATTCCTACAGGAAGTGCCCTTGTACAATACTTGTAGGAATTGCAAAGAAATGTGTTGAAAAATAATCTATTAAAGTGTAGTATAACAGTTGCACATGCACTATAAGCTTGTTAAGGAACTAATCAATATTTATGCAGGAATGGGGGAAATTCACAATTTTTTTCTGGAAAAAAAAATTTGTACCCCCATGGCAGGAATATTAATAATAGGTCCTTAATTTAGGAGAAACAAAGCTGTTTTCTATCATAAAATGCTATAACAAGACCAATAATACAAAAGTCACTGAGATATACAACCCTCCCTTATTTTTTAGTCTGCAGGTCACACGGCTGCAGTATTATATTACACTCTATATATAATATGGTTGTGTTGTAATAATACATGAAATGCCATAGGATTCTCAGATTTAGTACTCCCTGAAACTGAGAAAAGGGTGGGGCAAAATATTCTCACAGTTCTGCCGAAAATATTTAGTGTTAATGTTTGAGAAAATATTTTAATTTATGAAACTTTTCGTACTATTATTTTATCATCGTTTAAGTCAAGAGTGTTTGCTACAAACTGCATGAAAATTTCATGAGTGACACAATACACAATGTCAAAAATATCTTATCAGACATACGTAGATGTAAATACCAAAATCATAGCTTCAACTTCGCGGGTCGTAGGGATGAGTTTCAAATACTCCCTAGAGTACGATTTAATTTCCACAAACCTCAACTTTAGGGAATTTGGTTGTTAAGGGGCTGAAATGAGAATTTCAGATCCAGGAGCAATTTTTTTTTTTTTTAATTTTATTGCCTCTGGCCTAGATACAAATGTACACCAGGGGCATTTTGCCTTTTAGCAGGGATAAATTTTTCCCCCAGCCCCTGCTTATTTCAAGCATTAGTTGTTAAGATTAACTTTTTAAACAATTCGTTGTTAGGCAATTTTTTAAATAAGTGAACTGAAGCTTTAGAATATTCACAATTGATTTGTAGCAAGCACTTAACAACATAATCTTTCACTAAATGTAGAAAGTTTTTTCATACTATAGTCTGTCCACCATAGGCTGAAGATAGAACATGACCTCAGACACAACACAATGAATTACCCACTGGAAAAGGCAAAGATCATAGTGTCATCAGCACACAGCTGTTTGAAAGTCTCATTTATTATGACAAAACGAGAATAAAACAAAAAATATCAACGGCGACACACTTTTGACAACTAATTTGGAGTATTTATTGCACTAACAACATCCTGTGTAAATTTGACAAAATTTCATTGCGGGCAAATGATTTTTCATAAAAATCTAGTTTTACACGTCTTTCTATGGGAAATAGGCATATAGAGGGCGCTCTAACATACAAATATGACCTTTGTAGGCCTTATATGGCAAGGATTTCCGAAGGAATTTTTCTGTTTTTGTGGAGGTTATGACTCTTGCATGTCCTTCTTAGATAAGTGTCAAAAAAAAAAAAAAAAAAAAAAAAAAAAAAAAACATTTTTAATATTTTTAATTTTTTTGAAAAGTGTTTGAAAAATAAAAGAGACAAATGCATGGGGTCAAACAGCGTGAGCACAGGGGAAAATACAATACAAAAGCAATCATTTTACACTCAAAAAGATTTACTCTGATACAAGGTCATGTCACATCTTAGTGTGAACACACTATAGTACTCAGTGTTTTCTCATTTCTAAGTGAAGATACATTTAATCCCTCTGTATTGTGAGAAAATTGGAATCTGAGGTAAAAGTCATTTTTTTTACACCACAAGTTCTAGTTAACCCCCGAGCACTTCTGCATGTATAACGGATTTCTGATTGCATGTTGGAATAATCTACTCATTTCAACAACCAATTAAAACTGCAGCTTTCAATTTTGGTAAGCTTGGGAACATTGGGAAGGTACCTCATAGAGTATAGCATGGTACCAACTGTTTGGCCAGGAAAATGAGAAATTTTGTCACATGTTTTGCTGCCACTGCCAAAAGTCTCTCAAGGAGCGATACCAAATGAATATATAACAATGCACCCTGCCAGTTGAAGCGGCAGATGAGGGGTCGTGGACATCAAAATATATAGTACTAGTGCATGGTTTTAATCCTGAATATTCAGTTTTCATTACATGTGTGCATTAAACAGGTCAACATATGCTACCACTTGCATACACTTCGTTCAATTTGTGCACTTTTACTAAAAACAAATCCAAAATTCAACAACATTGGTCCAAAAAAACGTGCCATTTTTTTATGCAAGAGTGCAATTTTTTGTGAATTGAAATTCTTTGTTGTTCTGCCTGTTGATTATTTTACAATGTTATTTGTTGCATAGGAAAGATATATTTTTACACTTACGGACAATAGTGAAATCAAAAACCAAGATCCCAAAAAAGAAGCAATAGCCTGATGTTTCTTAAACATAGACAGAATGGACTTGATTTTTATTAATACACCTAGGATGAGAGTGTATTATTTAAAGCAATAAGTGCACATTTTTGGAAGAGCGCCCCATTTCAAAATTTGATATTTTTGCACAGTTACATTATTGGTGATGTCTAGGAAACTAAACCTGGGAACGAGAATGCAAAAAAAAATGCATTAGTTACATAAAATTAAGCGATTTTGTAATTAGTTGGATCCCAGATTGGATCTAACGGCAGCAGGCGGGAAATTTGCTACTTTATGTCCATCATGATGAATAGTGCCACCTCGAGAAATAACATCTAACTTGACATGCCTGAACCAATTTAAAAACAATAATGGATGAGGGTAGACACGTACAAGGCGCATTCACGGCTATTTCACATTGGAAGGACGTTTCCAGCAGCCGTTGATTATCAGTATCGGGGATCCCGATAAAAATTATTCTACTTACAAAAATTCCTCTGTTTGTGAGACACAGGACTTTGAGAGCTTAACCATTTCAAGGTATAGTTTACCAGACAGGTACCAATGCAACCGTTGTGTAAAAATGGGGGGGGGGCGCTCTTCAAAAAATGTGCTAAATATGCTTTAAGACCTCAGGGCCTGGTATTTGCATTAATAAATTCACAAAATTAGATTTATGGGCCGGTGGATATTACAAATTGATCATCTGGAGTTGGCCCTGGGTGGCCATATGTTGTCTGTCCGGGGCAAAAGTACAGTTTCATTGCTTGGTGATCCAAGCAATAATTGGGCATCTGTATGGGGGATATTACAATAAGTGCTGATAGAGTTGAATAATCGCAATCGCACCTTGAGTGTCCCCGCCCCGTAGCGTGGATATGTGCATGTTATAATCAAATTATTATCCTCGTGGTTAAAATTGGCAGGAATGGTTTAAGGCATTTTTTAAGGTATATTGACTGGAACAAATTGTTATTAAGTCCCATTTTTTCCCAAAATGAGAATTTGTAAAATCTTTCAAGAAATCACCTTAATTTAGTGTGTTCTTCCTTTAATAACTTGTATAATAATTTGGTATCATTCGAAAGTGGTCAGGTTTTCCTATGAGGGCCTGCTACTGGTACATGGGAACCAGTACTACCTGTTCCCAGGGCCGAGTTGTCGGCGGCGACTAAAACCGTTAACCCCTCCTCGGGGTTCTTGAGGATGAGGGTAGCTGGTTATCCGGTAGAATGAAAAAGAAGATCTACCCTACCAAGGGCGTCAAGCTCTGGAGACCCTGGATGGCCGCCATTAGCACATGCTGCCTTGCGTGGTGGGCGTGGTGCCCAAAAGGCTAGGCCACAGCCGAAAACTGTGGATTCTTGACGTCAGGAAGGTCATCCGGGGTAAAAATTATCTTTTGCTCCAATAAACCTCCCACACAAGCAGTATGGCTGAGTGAGGTGTATCGGCCACTCGTTAACGGGGACAAAAACGGATTTTTAAAACTTTGGTATAACTAACTAACTCGTTTTTGGAACAACAAATAAGGGTTCAATGCCTTATCTCCTGAAACTATCCAGTAAATTTGAATTCCAATGAATTATTACTAATTTAGTGCCATTTTAAATCATTTTACCTTACATTATGCTTCACAAATTTCACAATTACGACTATCTTTGAACATGTTACTGGGTCCAGTTTTGAGTTATGTGACTTTAAAAGTTACAGCATCTGAAATTACATTTGTGAATTTTGGTTAATATTTTTTTTTTTAAACATGGCATTATATCTTTCCAAAAAAAAAAAAAAAAAAAAATGTATGCTTCACCCTAAGCTGATTATTAATGTAATCAATACTTTACTCTGGAAAATTCATGATCCCATTGACTTGAGTAATGTTTCTTATCTTCCATTTTCTTCAAACGCCCTATGGAGTTAAGAATTTGTCATATCAAAGGAACCAAATCACATGAGAGGAATAAATTTGGTCTTATTTAGAAGCTCAAATAATGCAGATTAAAATAAAACATTTGTGTCATGTCAAAAAAAAAAAAACTTTTCGTGAGCACACATGTAAACACAAAAATCGCTGTGCATTTTCTTAAAATCGATTGTAATAATCATTGATTTAGTCTTCAAATTGGGTTAATTAAATTGGCTTTTAGCCAGTGAAGTTGAGTCTTTTACAGGAATTTTTCAGGAACCTAAGCACACACTTTGGTCACTCTGGAGACCTTTGCGACGGGAAGTATCAACACTATAAATTAGTTTCAATAGGTTCTCCATAGCAAAGTGGGAAAAGATGTCCCTACCCAAGGATTCTATAGCCCAATTGCAGGTATGTCGACCCTGTGCCTCAACCACACAGCAACAGTAATTTTGTGACATGACAGTCTCAACTTAAATTTGAATACGAGACTAATTTTGACCACCTGGACTATGCAGCACCTATAGTCAGCACTTGGAGTTCATAATTCTCCAATACTTTTCCTAAAAATGACAATCATGTTTTTTTTGTTAACTTACTGGGATTTGACATGAAAAACCATTCAAACCAGTCCAAATAAGTATAGTTTTATGTCAGTGGTTTTTGAGGTGGCTTCCCAAATGACCTGCAGTCCTTTTGGAAGCCATCACAAAAACCACTGACTTGTGGCATCAGGAATTATTGATGTGTTTTAAACCTACACAGAATTTACTGAAAGGATTAAAACTAGAAACAATTATTTCCATCATGTTTCCCATACAAGATTGAGGACAGACTTGTGGGCAAGTGTTAGCTTGTTAAGTGCACTTGGACACTTTTTTCATCATTTTGTTGTTCCTCAGATCAAGGGCCAAGGTTCAATGTGCTACACAGGTACTGAAGTACTGTCACTTTCCTGTGCTTTATTTGGCATCACCTTTTCACCAATGCATTCCAAAGTTCACATAAAATCAGAACAATTTGCCATAGATGGCTGAAATTTCTCAAACACACCTTGGCTAGGTTTCTGGAAGGTAGGCAATCTCGGCTAGGTTTGTGGATGGTAGGCATGGCAGGAAAAAATTTGGAAATGAGGAAGTTCCTTCCAAGGAAACTTTTGGATTCGGAGGGAAGTTCTGAAAACTGAAAGAAAATTGCTGCCTACTCATAGAGAAATAAGTAAAAAATAGCAAGAATTTTTGCTAATTTGGTGAAAAAAATCTTTGTAGGAAATAAACTCTTCTTGCCCGGCCATACCCACATCAAAAGTGGAGCACTTTGTAAACATCTCCAGCTACATTTCCGGAAGGAGTGCTCTTTGATAAAGCTGTGAAATTTGAAATGCAACAGTACATATACATTCAGACACAATTTTCAATTTCCAGGCACAGTTCATTTGAACTACATCCAGTTATGTGGTGAGAAACTTTCAGTCTTTGGCATCTGGGTATCATCTACAGAAACCAAAACACCAAACAAAGTAAGCTTCTCAGTACAATAATGAACTGTGCCATGACTATGAGACTATTGTCACCTGTGATAGCAGGTCTGTAATCCTAGGAGGTGGACAACAAAGACCCGTATTGGGAAGAACCTTGCTCCTTGATCAAGCTGGTCGACAACTGTCAGGTTGACATAATTGGAAGGCATGCCAATGTGTTGTAACACCATGCCACCTTATATTCTCTATACATCGGTCAGATCATTTACCCGTCAACCCCTGAACAAAGTGGGAGTTTCCGTAACCTGACCCATCTGAAACTTTTTTCTGACACTTTTTTCTGACACACTTATGAATTCGGAAACCCTTCACGGATTAAAGCATGTTTATTCCGTTAAGGTTTCCGAATTCATAAGTGTGTCAGAAAGGTGTGTCAGATGTGTCAGATTATGTTAACTTCCGAACAAAGTATACTTAGAAGATGACTTCAAAATACATTCGGGAGCATGTTTTGGTGGTACTATGCAGAAACATTCTTCACAGTTCAGAAACTGCTTCCAATCGGTGTCTGAGCATCGGCTGGTTCAAAGAGTGCTGGAGGTTGATCAGTGGAATTCGCATCAGAAATCCCCGAGGTAAGTACTTCATACTCGCATAAAACAACAATTTTGCCGACTTCCTCATGTGTCATTTTGTTGTTGTAGATTGTGGTATTTTATAATGCAAGGCTAATGTATGTCATATATCTTAGGAGACAATTTGAAAATTAACTTTAATCACCTCTAACTAATTACAGCTCAGACATGTATTAAGAAGTGGCTCTCTAACTATGAAATGAATTCATTTTTGTTACCAAAACAGACCCCTGTATTTTGAAGTCACCACTTAATTTACCTGTGTACATATATAGACAGGCTAATGCCTATCACTTATCAGAAGTACTGTATAGATGTTTATTTCCACAAGGGTGAATGAATTTCTTGCAACCTTTTCTCTCTCATACTTAGAGAAAAATACTTTCAGGTTTGCTTTTAACCCTCTTCATGCTGGAGTCTATAAAGCTAACAAAGTCCCCATTTTTTCACAGAATTATCAAAAATTCAAACATTTTGAATTTTCACGATCATAATTGAAACCAGTTCGAAAATTACATTCATATGAGTCCACACACCAAGTCTAAGGTCAGTGGTTCCTGAGATATCATCCAAAATTTTTGACCGATATTGAAAACAATTCATCGCCGATGTGAATTTTAATCGTGTTTGACAAGGGCAATGCAGTGAACTTGTTTGACATCACATACAATGCACCTTTCTCCTTCCATTTGAACAGTTTTCTAAAATTCAAAACAATCGATCAAGATTGACCACGAAAATTGACCCTTGTACAAATACCCAACTATACATGAATACTACCACTACCGAAATAGAGTTGACCACCTCCATCTCATTCACCATACATATGCCTCGTATCTTCTTATCCTCCGAATCCAAGACTCCAAATGGTCCAAAAACGCCGGGTGTGATCAACCGGATGGTTAGAAAAAATGCTCCATTTTACATCAGTCGATAAAACAAATACCTATATGACAACCGTCGGGTTTGCCTTCTTTGTTCTGAGACGTCCGGTGATGTCGGCTCTGCATTTGGGACATGGTTTGGCAATTTTGCTCTATCAGTTCTTGGTTGGACATGTTCAAGACTGATGCATTTGATTAGCAAAGAATAAACATGTTGCCTCCCAAATATGTAAACCAGTTGTGGTGACAGAAGAGCTCTGTGAGGTCAGGAAGTCTGTGGTAAGAAATAAAATGTCAAGAAAAGAATTAGGTCATGTATTGTCTTCTCTGATTTTACACGAGGCTTAGTAAGTAAATTCTTAATGCAAAGTTCTTAATATTAGGGCAGGCTCACCAAAAAATGGTATAGTGTTCTTCCCACAATGCATTTCTTCCAATAGAACTTTTGCACTGGTTGTTTTATAAGTTTATATAGGTTGGGGGCAGTCAGTTCTAAGGTCACCGTGTAGACGCGTTTGACCCCGGTTTTCTTATCACGCGTCTGTGCAAGATTTTGCCAAATGCACGCGGCATTTACCGGAAATTTTTGTAAATGGTCGTTTTCCTATTGTTTTGAACCAAATATACTCGGCTGCATGTTGGTTGGACCAGAAGTGATGGCCAATATGTAATCTGTAGAGGTTGGCTATAATCTAATATCAATTGATTATTTAATCAAAATTTAAAGTGAAATTAACGTTTAAATGAAAACCCATGTATTTCAAGAAATATTCCGACAGCTATTTTCTAAAACCGTGGTCTTAACTTTCTTCTCAAAGTTTGAATGTTACAGCATGGTAATTTTAAAATATAGAACGTTGGCGCTTCTATCATGCGATTTTCTTTTTTGTGGGCCATTTTTCCTCTTGGCATGAAACCACGGTTCAAAAGTATAGGCAAGATTCACCAAATTTGACGGTATTTCATGTTTCCCCCCTACGTAAAACTAACAACACATGAACAAAACGGCGCACACGCCGTTGTGCTTACGTGCGTAGGCAGTGCATTATTTTACCATTAAACGGCAGCACATGCTTTAGAGTCGCACATTAATCAAAACCATCGTCACGCTTAAAGCAGCGATTAGCTTAATTTTGATGTTTTTGTTTAAAAAAACACACTATCCGTTATGTCACCGTGGGCCTTAGTTTCTCATCCATTCCACTTAAACTGAAACATTTTTATTTTTAATGTTGAAAAAAATCGTTTTGTCTTGTTTTGTGATTTTTTAAATATTTGAAAAAAAAAAAAAAATCGTAATTTTAAGGTGTGTTAGTCATGTTAGTGCACGCAAAAATATAATAGTAAAAATTGGTCGACAAAACGATCGAAAAAAACGCATGTTTTTCAGTAAATTTTAATATAAATTTGAGTAGCCATACACTAGTTTTTATTATTTCAAGAATATTTTGTAACTGCCTTTTTTCCTATATGTCATTTCACCATAAAAATTGGATACTCGTGCACGCTATTTCGCCAACTTGGGGTCACGGCAGTGTGGTGAGCTGGTGTGTGCACAACAACAATCTGGCAAACTTACGCGTGACCGCCGTGCTCACTGGGGGGGGGGGAGATTAGAAGAGAGAAGGATACCAAGTTTGGTTGGGATAGCAATCAAAGAAATGTAAGTCTTCTTTACGGTACATGGATATAAGGGAATACATGTACCGTGTTGTTCCTAATAACGCCCCTGCTCTAATAAATGTCCCCCTACGATTTTTGGACAAAACAATTCAAGAAAATGAGTTAAGCTTACCTAAATCACATGATTTAATGGCTGGGACTGTCGTAATCCGTATCATAATCGCTGTTGTGCACAGTTGTAATAGTTTAATTAGTATGGAACTTTGACCTTGGGAGGTGTGAAAACAGCGTCCCCCTGCTCGTTCGTTTGTATTATTGGTAATCAGGGAAAATAAGCGTGTGTAAGGTTATTTTTTGCGGGATTTTTGATTTTCCATTTTTGACTGTAATAAACGCCCTCCCTTTTGAAAAATGCACCGCCCCCGGGGCGTTTATTAGGAACAATACGGTATACCTTTTTAAGTTGCTGATTGGAAATCTTCAGAAATTAGCTCAGAAACGTGTCACGTGTAGTAACAAAACCATAATATAACATCACAAACTGGCAATGGATTGCAGAGCATGATGTGACTATTCCCACCAATTATTTACCATGCCGCTTTCAATTGATGCAGTCCACCACATTGTCCACCACAAAGTCCACCACATTGTTTAACTTGATTGGTTGATGATGTTTTGATTTTAGAAGGTGGTCGTACATGTAGAGCAGGAGCCAAATATCATAGGGGCCTTATTTAAGGAGTTTCTTTACCTCCCACTACAGAAAAGGTTTAACACCTTTGGTAGTATGGACCCTCTACATCAATGCTAGGTAGGTAGTACTCTCAAATTGTGGTATCACTTTTTCAATAGGGGCCAATTTAAGTTTACACAGGGGTCAAATTTTTAAAATGCCCCAATCATGTTGAAATATGTATGCCATATTGTTCATCTAATCATAAGGATTCCAAAAGTGTATAGTTTGTACCACCTACGACCATTGGTTTTGGAGTTATAGGGTAAAATGACAAAAATGGTAAAAAAAGGTCAATCTCAATTTGTACAGGGGTCAACATTAAAAGTTAATCTGATTATATTTAAATACTTGCAAATTATTGCCTGAGGTAAGAGGACTCCTAAAAAGTATAGTTTTGATTATGTTAAAGGCTTACTTACGGAGATAAGGGTCAAAGAAGGTCAACACCAATTGAATTATGTTGCCCTATGACCTATTTTGTTGCATAACATGGTAACTATGCATTGCAGATGGTACAAACTATTCCTTATTTTGACACACTAAGCTAGATGAACAACTTCTTTCATTTTTTACCAAAATTGGAACCACTTCTGATTTTGACCCCTGTATAAATAGAAATTGACCTTTTTTTACCATTTTAGCCATTTTTACCCTATAACTCTCATAGATGGTACAAACTATACATTTTTGGAATCCTTATGACTAGACGGACAATATGGCATACAATTCAACATGATTGGAGCATTTTAAAAATTTGACCCCTGTGTAAACTTAAATTGGCCCCTATTGAAAAAGTGATACCACAATTTGAGAGTACTACCTACCTAGCATTGATGTAGAAGGTCCATACTAACTACCAAAGGTGTCAAACCTTTTCTGTAGTGGGAGGTAAACGATGATGTTTGACCTGGCCCGAGCTCCTCCTCTAATGAGTGGTGTATTTCATAAAATTCTGAAAAGGTCTACAGCCCATTGAGTGCTTCACTGGACTTACTTACCATAGATATAATATATAACTCTAGCAAAGGGGGTCAATCAAACGCTGAATCCTGGCTTTTTCTGACACACCGTTGTACTTTCTTTTTAAATTCTCCATTGTAATCTTCCCTCCATTCTTTCTGTAATGTGGAAGAAAAGATACATTGGTCCAATGTCACATTTGCAGTATTTTAGGTCATCTGATTGAAGCATGCGACTTATGGGGGTATAGATGTTGAGGTTAAAGGTCATTAAAGGTCATTTATGCATGTGGTATACATTTTGGTGCAGTGACAGATCTGGTTTAAACAGGAATTCGCTAAAAATTGCATATTTGTCATAGAAGAGGGGATTTGTAATTTAAAGGTCCCAGGAAATGAGATGATAAACATACTCCAAATCGTTATGGGACATTCCATTCCAATAAACAGGGCCAGAAAAAAGAATACACTACCAGTGACATCATTAGTGAAACTATTGAATTTCAGCCAGTGTCATGAACAGATTCACACCAGTCACCTGGAATTTTCTATTACTCTCTGAAAAATTAAATGGCACCACAAATTATGTCATCACCAACCCAAATATTGAATGCTTTCTGGTCCCTCTTTGGAGATTTGAAACAAACCACATCAATTCTATTTGCATTTCCTGGGACCTTTAAAGGCCAAATTTCTGTCCCTGTTTCTGTCCGTCCATCATGAAATAGAGAATGTGACATTTGACATCATTAACATTTGCAGGTTCCCATATTCCATCATCAACCCAAGCCTGATTGCAGCATGTAAAATGATGGGTGTGGCATATCATTCATTGCATGAAAGAGTTTAAAGCGGCACTGGCACATTTTCATAAAATATGAAATTTCTTAAATTTGCTCTCAAATGATAGTCTAGACCATTGGAAGAACAGAGATATATTTTACACATAAAATAACATGCCCCAAAACTGATAGGGACATTGATATGAGGATAAAGACATCCAGGTAATTTGTAGGCCAACTTTTAAGTTTTTCATAACTTTAATCAACAAATGTGTATATTACATGAATATTTTTGACTCGTACTCACTGATATTAAAACCACAAAGGTTATAGACTGATCAAACAGTGTGCATAGTGTGGGAAACATGCATACGGCGTGCGTGTTCTTGTGTTAAACGCCATTTTCATCGTCTGCTGAATTTAACGTCGCCGGCGACGTTAAATTATAAAATCGTTCTGTTTACCCATAAGGAAGCCGATTTGGTCTTAATCATTTCGGGTGAGGGCTTTTATGTATATATAACGACCTTCAACCATGCAAAAATATCGATTTTGAAAAATCTTGAGGGCGCACTATTTTTCAAAGTGCCAGTGTCTCTTTAAGATGAATCATGAGAAATTTGTCCAACTTATGCAAATGAGAAAATTATACTACTTAATCAATATGCATAAATTGATCAAACTACAAATCAGTAGCCAGTTTAAAATTTCTAAGGTCCCTTGCATAAGAATCATGATCATTCAAGGAGTAACATTTGTGATGAGGTCACAAATGTTACTCCTTGAGTAACATTGGTGATGACATCACAAATGAGTCATGTGTTGCTATATGATTTGAGATAGCCAATTAACATATCCTAAATGAGTCATTTGTTGCTAATGGTGATTTGAGATAAAGCCAATTAAAGTATTCAATTTCCTTGCTCTGAGCAACACTAAAATGACAATCTATTCTACCTGGAATGGTAAGACGTCAAAGTTGGCGATGTTGCTTCGAATATGAGCTCTACCGACAATGATGGACATAAGACGTAAGCAGTTTACAGAAAAATGAAACTAGGAAAATGGTATATCCATGGCCGTACGCAGCATTTAGGGGAGGTGTGGGGACTTACAAAAATTTATTTTTCTAAAAAGTGGACCCCACCCCTTAGCTAAAAATGGTCCTTTTAGACTTCATCACAAAAAGTAGACAAGAAACTCTACTTTTTTTAAGCTTCATTACCAAAAAGTAGACTCTTGTCAATTTTTCTCTTGATTTTGTACCTTTTTTCAAAAAAAAAAAAAGTGGACCTTTAGCCCCTTTTGTGGATTTTTTCCCTGCATACGACCCTGGGTATATCATATCAATTGAAAACTGAATTTGTTTTGCCTGACAATGACTTATTTTGCTTGATTACGTCACAATTTTAATACAAATCTTTTCACACACACGCATGCACACACACAAGGCGCGTAGCCAGCGCAGTGGTTCCGAGGGGGCAAATTTCCGGGAGATGTAAGACAGAGATGCCAGCAGGGTATTAAAAAAATTCTACAAATATCACGGACCAAGTGGAGCGTAGCGAGCGAAGCGACCTAGCAGGTGGGGTCCAGGGGCCCGCCTTAGGCCCCTGGTGGGGCCGGGGCACGCCCCTTGTGGGGCTCCCGAAAGCTCCCGAATTGTAACTATTTTGAAAGCTTTATGAGATGTCTCCTTCCTTCATTTTATGCTTAGAAAAGCATGACAATATTGCATTGTAATTAGTATAGGCCGCATAATAAACACTGTTAGTACTGAAATAGTACATGATGATCACTGATTATGCACTTGTCAATTCACTCCCGGCCCTGGGTCCCGGGGACAAAAAAACCCCTAAAAAAATCGTATTCGTTAGTTCTGGACACGGCAGACGCGAGAGGAGCTTGATGCAAGCGTTCATGCATTCAACTTACGCATGACTACGGCCTTGCCATAAACAACGCCTATATTGCCGTTGTCAAGGGCATTGGAACAATACGCTTCCAAGGTAAGGTTACGCACATACGCTTTGGTTTTGGTTGGTCCGTTCGTGGCCCAGAATTAATGAATACGATTAAGCGTGACTTAGCCGGGAATGTACATTTTGCTGTCGTGACACCCCCGCCTTTGTCCCCGCTAAAGTAGCAAGAAATCCAGGGTAGCCCGGGGTTACATTTTTTGTACATCCCCCGCTATGTCACGGCCCCCTTACTAGCGGGCTTCGGTGTGACAATACCGTTATATTCCGGCCAAGTGGGGGCGGGGAGGGACTGCTATAAAAAACTCTGTACAATCCCGGGTCGGTCCCGGCTATGCGACAACAGGTCAGGCTATATAAAATCATACTACATTTTGGATCGCCAGAGAGCAGAGTGTTCGACCGACCCGAAATTTCACCACATCGGAGAAGTTATGTTGAGAAACAAACCTCGTTGTTGGTTGTTTAAAAAAATCCACATTATCACGGCGAACCGACCACTTAATGATATATCTGACACTTATATTTCTTAGGGGCCTGGAAAAAAAAGGGAAAGTTATTATTTTTTCATTAAAAGTTGTAATATACTGGTTACCAAATTATGAGAAAAAACAGTAGTTTGGGTAAATTTTTCAATTAAAAGACAGTTAGTAAATATATGATTTGAAAAGCATTGTGTTTCGTTTTGAACAAAAAAACGTTAACCATTCCAAGATCTTATTGCCCAAGCTAACCAAACCCACTATCAATATTAAATGGTTACAATTTACTTAATCTTTCTTCACATTTCCAAGTTAAAAAAAAGGAAAAATTATGGCAATTAAAATAGATTTTTATATTTTTAGATTCATTGAGCAATCTTCAATTTCCTCCCGTTCTCTAAATGTTAGACCCCAGGGACCTCAGCTCGGCACGCCTTGCGGGAAATTGAGCGGACATTACGCAGGCGCCTGAAACCAGGCTGCGACTCTTGGCTGAAAACAGCGGGCGGTTTCAAAAACTTGCAAGATCCCGATAAAATGGACAATTGAATGGAATAACACTGCCAAAAACAAGTTCGGGAATATCGCGATTTTTTACATTGAATTTTGATTATAACGGAACATGCGAAAGTTCGAGAATTATTTTGAGCTAACAATGTATTTCATGAGCATGATTTTGTAACATTTGTGATGACATCCAAATGAGTCATTTGTTGCTATATTGATTTGAGGATCGCAATTAAACATATCCTAAAGGAGTCATTTGTTGCTAATGGTGATTTGAGATAAAGCCAAATTGCTCTGAAGCAACACTAAAATGACAAATATTCTACCTGGAATGGTAAGACGTCAAAGTTGAAGTTGGCAGGTTGCTTCGAAGAGAGCTTACCGACATGATGGACATAAGACGGAACCAGTTTACAGAAAAAGGAAAATCTAGGAAAATGGTTTATCCATGGCCGTATTTCGCAGCATTAGGGGATGGTGTGGGACTTCACAAAATTTATTTTTCTAAAAAGTGGACACCAACCAATTAGCTAAAAATGGTCCTTTAGACTTCATCACAAAAAGTAGACAAGAAACTCTACTGTTTTTAAGTTCTTACCAATAAAGTAGAATCTTGTCTAATTTTTCTCTTAAATACACTATCAGTAATTTATTTTCAAAAAAAAAAAAAAGTGGACCTTTAGCCCCTTTTGTGATTTTTTCACCTGATACGACCCTGGGTTATTATCATATAATTGAAAAACTGAATTTTGGTTTTGCCTGACAAATGACTCATTTTTGCTTGATTACGTCACAATTTTAATACAAAATCTTTTCACACACACGCATGCACAACAAGGCGCGTAGCCAGCCAAGTGGTTCCGAGGGGGCAAAATTTTCCAGTTTGATGGTAGATGTAACACAGAGAGCCAAGGCAGGGATTAAAAAAATTCTACAAATATTCAGATACAAGTGGAGCGGACGCGAGAGACGCCGAGAGAAAATGTAGCGACCTACAAGGGTGGGGTCCAGGGGCCCGCCTCTCTTAGGGCCCCTGGTGTGGTCCAGGGGCAACACACACTGGTGGGGGTCCAGGGGGCAAAGCCCCGGAAGCTCCAAATTGTAACTATTTTGAAAGCTTTATGAGATTTGTCTCCTGCCGCCTCCATTTTTATGCTTAGAAAAGAATCATTGACAATATGGCATTGGTAAGTAGTATAGGCCGGATAATAAACATGTTAGTACTGAAATAGTTACATGTATGACACTGATTATGCACTTGTCAATTTCAATCCCGACCCTGGGGGTCCCGGGGATTAAAATCGTATTCTTTAAGTCTGGGACACGGCATACGCAGAGAGAGCTTGATGCAAGCGTTCGCATTCAACTTACGCATGGACTATACGCCGTGCAATAAACGCGCTTATTGCCTTTGTCAAGGGCATTGGAACAATACGCTTCCAAGGGGTAAGGTTACCACATTACGCGAGTGTTTTGGTCGGTTGTGTCCGAATTAGAATACGATTTTATCGCGGGGCTTAGCGGGAGGGGAAAATGTACATTTTGCTGTCGTGACACCCCGCCTTTGTCCCCGCTTAAGTAGCACGAAACCCGGTAGCCGGGAGTTTTGTTACATTTTTTGTACATTTCCCCCCTATGTACTGGCCCCTACTAGCCGGGCTTCTGTGTGACAATCCCCGTATATTCTCGGGCTCGGCCAATGGGGGCGGGGACTGATTAAAAACTCTGTACAATCCCGGGTCGGTCCCGGCTATGCGACAATAGG
>JAMKCH010021699.1:0-34424 GCA_023653785.1 Ophioderma brevispina
GTCCTAGCATATCATACCATATACCTCACCAGTTTATCTTGTACAGTCCTACATGCTACTTTATTTATTTTATATATTATACTGTATTATACATTTCTGTCACGTCGATATGTTATGCTGAATAAATTGAATTGAATATGAATTGATTGAATAAAACTCGCCGGCATATCGTTGCAAACTTGCAAACTCGCCGGCATAGCGTTGCAAACTCGACGCGGTTTTGTCAACTCAACGTTTCGTAACCGCTCTACGTTGCCATAAATACGTATGTCCCTGGCCGCCATCTGGCAGTCAGATCAAAATAATGTAATTAACGTCTCCTGGAATTTATTAACACAATAAAAATGCCAAATTGGTTTCAAAGAATTGGAAGTGAATGTACTGTGGTCTTTACTGTTCTTATGCTTGCAGTTTTTCTTTGCTGAAACTTACTACTATAAAAGGCGTGATAATATTGATATATATAAAACTAGCTAACGATTTTTTTAGTTCTTGTTTGTCCAACAAGGAGAATAACAATTAGTTAGTGCTTTATAAAACAAAACCCTTTCAGAAATCATCAACAAACAAGACTCCCTATCCCTGTACTCTTTGTATTGTTCTTTTAAAGATCCTGCGTTATCTTGATGGGGGAAATCTTCAAAAATGTATTTGATGAAACTGTTTAAATTAAATACATGTCTTGAACTAACACCTGACGTTAATATCTATCGCTCTCTAACCACCCTGGCTTTGATAGCTTAGTTGACAAGAGCATCATGCTAGTAATACGAGGTTGCCGGTTTGAATCCGGCCTAGGGTCTCTCTGTGCATTGTCTGATGTTGATGTCTGTTGTTGTGAAAATGGGTTTAACTTTGCCTGTAATATCAGCATACTTCAATTCTTTAAACCAAACTTGAAGTCTTAGGTGCCACGTGGAGATCCCTCATTTGTTGGTGAGTTCAAAGCTCGTTCGGTTAAACTCTATCTATCCAAACGTACCAACTCCTCAACAAATTTTTAATATTGTGTCTAAGTACATCAATTTTGACAACTTTTGGTGTCCCCCTGTTTTGATATAGTTTATGTTGGCATCTCAGTGCACAAGCATTAATTTGATGAAACCGTGGCTTTTGACATTAATTTAACACTATAGTGTTTTAATTTATGTTTGATTCTTTTCTTGAAATTAAACATTTTAAACTTATTTTTTGTCAATTGACACTGCACCGTGTCAAAGGGACACCAATTACAGACAGTGCAAAATTGGGTAAAAATATTCCAAATCTACTACACTTGATGGAGAAATGTCAGAAATACTTGGGTCTGATATATTAGCACTATTAATTGTATTAACACATTAAATTTTTGCCAAATATAACAAAATTTGAGTAACACTTAATGCTGCAATATGAAACAATTACAATGACATTTTTTGAACATATGAAGAACTTTTCCCTACTTTTTTTAATTCACATTTCTCATTGAAACGGATACTATATCAAATCAAAAGTAATTTTGAGTCATTTCAATTGTTTTCTCAATGGGTGTCCCTGTTTTTTTGTTGGTCATTTTTCATCTTGGTCCTGAAATGGACTGGTTAATTTTTCTATATGCTAAGCGAATTTACAAATTTGAGCCAAAATATTCTAACCCTTTGTCAAACTTTTGAACTCAATTTTCAGAAACACTCAATAAACACTGGACCAGTTCTTTTTACTATCTCTGTACGAAAGCACCAATCTTTCCTACTCATATATATAACAACTCAAAATGATTTCATTGTGTAATTTTTATTTTTTTGAAACGTTCATTTTTTGCTGTTGTTGCCTCTTAGTTATCATATGTAACGTTTATGTTGTTAGCGGTCAAGCTAACCTCCCTTTTTCGCTCTTCAGATTTTGGCGGATTTTCCCCTCTGGTCTTCGATGCTATCCTTCCTAATACGGCATATTACCCCACAGAAATACTGCTACCAATATAGAGCTATGTCGGAGCTATATGTATCCTGGTCTGGAAGGCTATCTAAGAATTCATAACTAACATTCCCGATCATAATCATTGAAATTAAAGCAATTTTCAACAAATGAATCAAGCAACAAGCAAGCAAAACTATATAGATTCAAATTGATGGTAGAGTTATGGCGAGTTTGGACTTCGTCCGTTACTCAAAATAGGGGACAGAATACCCAAAATCTCGATTTTCGTCCCGCAATACAAAGAGAGCGAATTGAAAGAAACTGGGCAACTACAAAATAAAGTTACGTTGTTTCGTTCCAGTCAATACTTTTGTATTTAGGCTATGGTGATACATATGTGTCGACCCCATAATTGGTTTGAAACATTGCCTACCAACATCTCATAAAATTGTAGAAGTTCAGTCACCTGTGTGTACAATGCAGAACTTTATCTTCACTATTCATAAAATCAGCTTACACCTGCTTTCACTGAAACTTTCTGGATTTAGTTTGCGCTTTTCTTGGAACATTCTAGGGTTATGCTTTTACTATTGATTGAGACTGTAAATGGCCCAACCGCTCCAGGTTGGCTAAGCGCACATCATACACAATACACGTCTATAGTTTTTTGATTCGTGCAACGAATCCTCCAAACGCTTCGCGCTTGATGGTACTACCACATTTCCGCTAGTTTCAGTAATACCGCCTTGTTATCTCGATGTTTGCTCCGCTAGAGCCCAACACTTCAATGAAAACCAAATAGTGATTCATTCAAAAAAATTTCATTAACCGTAATTTGAGTGATAATGTGCCAAAATGCCTGCCATTTCCGCTCGTTTGAGTAGACACATTTTCGCTAGTTTAAATAATTACCGCCTTGTTATGCTCGATGTTGGCCTCACCGAGCCAACACTTCAATGGAACCAAATAGTGATTCATTCAAAAAAGATGTTCATTAACCGTATTGAGTGATAATTCGTCCCAATGGGCCCCTCCCATAATCAGATATGGTGTGGTCTTTACCAAATATGGCTATTCCCAGTCTTAGAAATATTCAGAATATCAACCGTTACTCCCCCTGACAGCGCCTATACCTCGTTTTGGGGCAATTCCATCGGTTAGCACACGAGGGTTAACGTAAATCAATGGAAGCGCCGTATGCCATCGGCAGTGTTTTCACCGCAAGTAGATAACATTTTCCAACATTTTCATAATTTTACCTCACCCAAATCAAGAATTCAAGTTTATTTTATCTTCCATATGATACAAGATGGCGCCATGGTTTGTACAGAAATAAGGAAAAAGGGTAATTTTGTGCAATTAGAGAAACTGAGGCGAGTAATTCTTAGAATCACTGTTGCGTGTTGTTGTTTGATTGTGTGAGTGCATGAGTTGGATACATACATTCACATTGTGACAGTGTTCACTAATTCGTCCGAATCATCTGTTGAAGATACACCGTTTTTGTTGTAGTACAGGGAACCTGCGTCGTTTTTTTGACTCGCTGACATGCCCGAAATTTCAGTATGACTCCGTTGTACTAGTTTTTTGTCAAGTTTTGGGCATTTTCGGGACATTTTGTTGAAAAATGGAAAGAAGAAAGCAGCAATACGTCGAATTAGGCCTGGCATCTGATGGATTTTGAGTACGCCATCCCAAATGATGGGCAAATTTCTGACGTAACTAGTATGTATGTTTAGGCCATGAGATGAAACTTCGATTGCGTCCAACATTTTGGTAGAAAGTTTCATATAGAGTCCCAATGGATCAAATGAATGTATTACAATGATTTCCATCATTCGCTATATGACTATGTGCAGTAGCGCTTGACGTAATGAATGGCAATACCTCATTTGCATCAATGGACTTCTATATAAACGTCTACCAACATTTTTGTGTCGCCTGACGCCCTGAACGAATGTTCATGGAGGCCACATACTATACTATTCCAAATTATATGTGTCCGTATGTCCGTCGGTATGACTCGGTTATCGTTTTTTTTTCAAAATGCTCTGCAGGCTAAACGCTATCCCCTGATTTACTTCACTTGATGGAGGATAAAGTGAAGTGCCGCAATATTATGTGTAGCTTTTGGCTTCATTATTTGCATTTCATGAATTTTAAATAGCTTATTTGCATTTTTTCAGACATTTCGGTTAACCTTTTTTGAATGCTCTGCTGGCTAAACGCTAATTCCGATTTACTTCGAACTTGATAGGATGATAGAGTGGAGGTGCTGCAGTATTATGTGTAGCTTTGGCTGCATTATTTGCATATTCTGAATATTAAGTGCTTTTTGGCCGGTCAAAATGAAACCCTTTCCCCTCAAGGCTTGTGTGTAAGTTATCTGGAGTTCCTTAAGGTGTATAATGATGTAACTTGGTGGAAGGAACGGGTTAAAGAGTCTTGACCTGATTAGATATGTTGGGCATATTTCGAGCAAAGTACAAGGCAATGAGCTAATTGATGCAAAAAATCAGCGCATAATCCCTATATTTTTAAAACGGTACATCGCTACAAAATTCCTCAAAAACAAATCCCTGCACAAAACCTATTATGGGTGCGGATCTCTGTGCATTTTGCAAGTTTTCCTGATACTGCGGCTTAGGTTTCAATGAGCTAATTAAATATGCATATTGCGGTATCGCTAAAATGGACATCGATATGCACTCTCCTTGCTACGTGAAAAAACTACCATACCATACATCTTGTGTTTGAATCAATGGAGGGAAGGGTGGGGTTTGGGGAGGGTGCACGGTGTGGTGTAGTGTCGAGGTGTGGTAACGTGGGTGGGGTCGGGGTGTGTGCATCTGGGTATGGTGCGGGGTCCGTGGCGTCCGAGGGTGGGTGCGTCGGAGAAGTTTGGGGTGCCTCGGCGAGGGGCAGTTGACCTCATGTGACCTTGGGTGACCTTAATGACCCCATGTGACCTTTGTGACCCTATGCGACCCATACCCCATGTGCCTTGGTGACCCCCCCTTTGTGACCTTGGTGACCCCATGTGACCTTGGTGACCCCATGTGATCTTTTGTTACCCCATGTAAAAATTCATTTAAAAAGAATACGAAAAGACAATTAGTGTGACGGTCATAAATGGCTGGGAGCGGATGATGAGGGAGCTTCACCGCGGTGAAAACAAATCAGGTAAAGCCCAGGAATCCCGAATCGCGGTGAAAACCCAAGTGCGCAAAATCAAAAAGTCTGATCAATACGAAAATACCATGCGACAAGCATCTATCAAAATACCAGACCATTCCATCATTACAAAATTAAGGACCGTTCTTTATTTTTTAAAGGGCCATTGCACAGTTACCATTTAGCCATTCCCTTCATGGTCTCCCAAAACGGCTGCAAAGTACCACCGTTCACCACCCACCAAACCACAGGTTGCACGAATCCAAACGGGTTGTGACCGCTCTTGTTATATACAATCCCCTCAATTCATACCTCCACCTAAAAAAAGTAGAGGCTATTCCACTATCAACTGGAATCTAGTATAAGCAATATCAACTTGAAAAGCAATTAAGTAAAGAAAGGAGATAGCATATGTTTATTTCAGCCAGGGTTTTTAAACATGTTGGTCAATTGTCCGTGTTAAAGAACATTATTAATAATATTTGAATGAAAGATGCGACTCCCAGTAATCTTAACAGTTCCTTTCGGCCTTTAGATAAGGAATAGGAAATGCTAATTCCAAACTCAATTGTCACTATAACCTTAAACAAGACCAAGCTTAGAGTAGAGTCGGTTTTGTTCTTCAAGTTCTTCAATTTTATTCAGCATATGTACATGTACAGGATATGAGAAACAAAGCACGGAGATTAAAAATGGAATTTATATATGGATATAACAAATAGACAAATGAGATGTAAATATGCTAGGACCACCATTAGACAATCCCTTGGGGTTTATAAGGAATGGTGGCCCTACTTAAGTGAAGTCATTAGTGGTAAAACAAGGAAAATGAAATAATCTACAATTTAATAAATGTTTAAGAAAAACAAATATCGGTCATTTTACAAGACGCTGAGGGGTAGTGGTAAAGAGAAGGAAGAAAAGGCAATAAATAGGCGGGAAATCATGGAGGACCAGGTATAATGGCCGACATAACAAGAAAAATTAACACACGAGAAAAGAAAGGGAAGAGATGAAAGAAAAGACAAAGAAGTCAAACGAAACAGTACCAAAAAAAACCAAAACATTTATGGCGAGATAAAGTACAGAAATGAAGTAGAAAGTGAGGTGGATCCAAAACGACTTGCTCAGGACCACTCCGGACAAGCCGACTCAAAACGACTTGCGCTCTTTGTTTAAAGCTTCACTGGCACATTATTCATAAAATATGAAATTTCTTCATTTTGCCCGCAAATGATGGTCTAGGCCTTTGGAAGAATAGAGCTATATTTACATAATACAATAACATACCCAAAAACATATAGGGACATAAGTAAGAGCATAAAGACATCCAGTAATTTAGGCCAACTTTTAAGGTTTTTTGCCGTAACATTTAATCAACAATGTGTCTAATACATGACTATCATAGATTGGTACTCATTGATATATAAACGACAAAGGCACATACCGTCAAATAGGGTGGATACCTGGGAATCAACTCCGGCGTGTGTTTGATTTTTGTTAAAGACATTTCGTTGTGTGCTGAATAAATGACGCCGGAGATATTTTCTTAATCATTTCAGGTGAGGGATAATATAGAAAAGCGGTTACACCGTGCAAAAATATCAATTTTGAATAATCGTGATGTCGCGCTATTTTTCACATGTCTAGTGTCTCTTTAAATCAACAATGTAGATATGAGGGCCTACCGTGCCGAACGTTCTCAAAAGAATAGAAGAAATGACAGCAAGTTTGCACTTGCAAATCCTTCGAGAGCCAATCATTTTTTTTTTAATTCCGGAATTTTATTTTCAATTTCTGAAGAAATTGGGCTTTGCGAAAATCGATTCTTTATGCTATAAAGAATCAATTGCTCTAGAGCAGTTGAAACAATTTTCTCACATTTTAAAAGATGGGCTTCTAATTCCTATTAATTTGTTACCTTATATTTTATCTGAAATATATTTGGATCCGCTTGTTGATTCACTCTGTATATACCGAAATATTTAAGCTCTTCCCCTGCACCCAAGAGAAACGGTGCATGCGTTACATACAGCTATAAGAGTAATCATAATTTCAATTTTCGAGTGTTTCCCTTAAGGGGGGGGTATTGGGTTCCTGAATTGAATAAAAATTGTGTCTAACCAGAAAAAGATAAAATGCAAGGCTAAATTGTGTAGACTGTAATCTACACAATGCTTTTTATTCGATCGCAATCGGACATTCGGTCCCCGAGATATGGCTGATCAAAGTCAAGTAGTGTACGCGAAATTTGCCAAAAGGCATCATCTCCTATATTTTATCAGGTGAAAAATTTCAAGGGTTATATTAAGATTATTTTAAAAGATATTATTTAGAAACTATTAACACATTCATTTTGGGCTACGTTTCACGATTATCATACTTATTTATCCTTTCCATAATTTAAAGTTAATTAAATGTCACTGGGGTAGTTATTTTTATGTATTTTATTGTTTTCTCACCCTGCGATATTTAAAGAAATTTATTTTAAAATTAATTACATGCAATGGATGCACCTATTTCGATGATTCTTTCATTAATAATTATGATAATTCATATAAACTGAAATTTAAAAAATAATTCCATATTTCACATCAAAAGCGCCCTCACTTTTGGTCTAAATGTTTCGAGGCCTATAACTCGTTTCGTTAAAATACGCAAACATCCAAACGAGAACGAACGTAACTAGAAAACGCTACATGCTATGAACATGAAATTTTGTGGCACCCATATTAAGCCATATAGGCCCGAGTGCACCATGAGGCCGAGTCAAAATTGTTGTTCCAATCCAAATTCGCCATGAAATTATGCGATTGTTCGATTGCCGGTTTCCATGCCACGTATTAAAATCCGGCTCATTGTTCACTTCCTCTTCCTCCTCCTATGTCACCCCAGTTTCGTCCCAGTAGCATGTTTAGTTATTTAGTTACATTCGTTCTAGGGTTTAGCCAATCAGGCCTTACGGGGTTAACATGGCAACCAGAGCAAAATTTTCATGATTTAAAACTTTTGACCTGGCTACAATATGATATATAACATGTATATACCACTATTTAGGAAAATTAAGAAAAATAATTTCAAAGTTCACTGCTTCAGACCCCCTACCCCCCCCCCCCCTTAAAAGTGGCCTTGATTTTTAACCAGAAGGGTAAGGGTCAAATCTGTTTACCAATGTAACAAAAGATGCACTATGATTTTTTCTCTTGATTTTGTTAGAATCGAAAAATATCAAGCTGTGCATATCGTTTACCGATGAGCATTAGCTTAGCCTATATTATATGTTAGATGGTAAAGATTCAATGATCCGTCAGTTCCGCCACTTTTAATAAGGAGAATGTTATATGAATGTTTGATAGAGAAATTCGTGGTTTTCATGGATTTAAACAAGGGATTACATAAACGGCGTTATGTTGGAACGCTTGATATTTCGTATCTCAACCGGTTCATTATATTACTGCATTAAAGCAATGTTGGTGTTATTCGATAGTCACTCTGTGTAGTTTTGGCGGGTATTTAAGCTGTAAAAGAGAAAACGGAGACACATCGGCAGTTAGCATACACTTAATGCTCGGAATTTTGTGTACAGGATGTGCGTTAATTGACCAAAATTATCAAGATGGTGAAATTGACCACCACTTGAATGTGAAGCCTCTCCGGAAACCAGTGGTGATTCACTGTAAAAAAGGGGTGAAAGTGGAACATTAAGCCCTGTGATACTCACATGTTCATAGAAAACGGACTTAATTTATGTTATCTTGAGATTTTTACTAATAGGATTAGCCTTAAGTGCTATTCCCAGATAGTCGGCAGGTCACCCAAGTACATTGTTCACACTAAAAATTGTTGGACAGGGACATTTTACATGGGCTTTCAACAAAAAAAAACAAATAGAAGCAAACGACTTGCTATTGTTACAAAATTCCCTGCAAACATCTGCAGTTCAAATCGAATGGAATGGAGATAGGCCCACGTTAAGCATATTGCGGAATTCAATCCTTGAGGCCTAGTATATGTAAGGGTTTTACATTTCCGTGGTCTTCGCTCTCTCAAAAGAGAGCGTACATCGTACACAAATTTTTGTAGCACACAATTCCATTAATGATTTGAGAGCTTTTAAAATTTTGTGGATTTCTCGAAACTTCAGGACCACGGCTTTTTCAAAACTTAAAATTCGTCGCTTTACTTCGTTTGTTTTTAAACCCCAAACACCCCTTTTCACGTATTTTGAGATCAACTTAGATATGTGTTGAAGTACGCAACAATAATACATGATTTATAATGAATTCATGTATTTTGGCCCTCAAATCAGACATTTCTAGAGCGTTTTCGACCAGATATTGAGGTCACAGCGATTGTATTATTTCTCGTGTACAAGAAAATACGCATGGGTTGGGGTGACCTCCTAATTGACTGTTCCATTTGTATATCTTCAGAATTGGACTTTATACCAAAAAATGTTAGTGTTTCTTATTTTTCTGGAATCGGAATTAGAGTTCGTTAGTTGGCGTTGCAAGAGTTCAGGGATATGGATTGGTCCACCCAATGTTGAATTACAGGATGAGAAGGAGACTAAATTGAAAGCAGTAGTATGAACAGTTGATTCCAATGAAAAAAGTTGGTTTTTTTATTTGCCTGGAGTCAGCAAGATAATTTTTGATTGGACAGTTTAGTTTACCATTTCTTAAAACCTGTACGCCAAACAAAAAATATTTGTACTGGTCAGCATTTTAGTTAATGCTATACATTTAACGATCATTTTCATTCCATGTGCATATAACATCCTTTATTCCAAAATCATAACATAGGGTTTTGAACATTTACAATTTACATTCAGTTCCACGATGTAGCGTGACAGTCACAAGTAGGTACATTGTTGTACACGGCTTCCACATTTTTCCCGGAAAAAAAAAACGTAGAAAAGTATTGGAGTACGTGTCTACAGTATTTACAGCGGCAATAGTTATGATTATAAACCCAGTCCCCTCCAAATCATCATGACCAATTAAAGAGGACTATAAATCTCCCAGTAAGACATTTCCATTTAGCTAGAAAATTCTTGCAAATGTCAGTGGATCGAAAGTGCCTCCCCACTGTGAAATGAATATGAATGTCAAAATTATAATTTTCATATTTTTATTGAAACACACTATAATGCTCTGAAAATATGTTCACAGTTCTTCAGTGTTGGAGAGAAATGTACAGATACTTCCGTTTGCACTGTTGAAGAATGAACCAACCATGAAAGTCCCTTTAATAAGAACGCGTGAGATGTAAATAAATAATCGATGGTATGAAATTACGATACCACTAAAAAAAAGAAAAAATGTCAAACGGCATTTTTCCAAGTCAAAGGCGTCACTCCATGAATATATTCCTCTAAACCCCTAACATTTCCAAAATAATCAATGCGAAGATTGCCCGGCAAAACGACGCATTCAATCGCCGGAGATAATGCCTTAAAATTAGATAAACATTTGATCGTTTTTGCAGGAAGGAGTTACAAAGCGACATTTTCACTCTCTGAATTTATCAATCAGAAAATGACTATTACATACAAAATTCAATTAAGGCAGATTTCATAGAATAAGAATTATGCAAAATACGACCTCGCGATGCGACTGCGGATTCATAAGAGGTAATGGACACACATAACACACACCCATCACCACACACACAACACACAACACTAATAAGAGGTACATTGTGGGAATGCCAAAATAAACAAAATACCGACCAACACGGACGTTGTGGGGATACTTAATGAGCAAAAAAAAGTACATTGGGGATGTTTTTTTCAAATACCCACAATAACGTACATACCACTATAGCTCATTCACCCCCTAAGGTAAACATAAGAAGTTCGGGTAGGTGTTTGGCCCTCAAGTAGGAAAATTACAAATATGTCGGCATTATCTGGCCCATTAGCTAAAATTATTGAGAACCCCCCCGTGAACTAATAACCATTCTTTTGTGATACTTGAATCAATGTTTTTATGGATAACGCTCATATACCACTACTGCTTAACTACAACTATGTTATACCCATTTTGACTGACCATGACGTTGCCGTTGACTACAGATTTTTTTCGTGGGGGGGGTTGATTAGGCTAATTGTTTCGCCCATGTGGTATAATATGTTTATATGTGCAAGTTGGAACACTTAAGTTTATGTGTACTCTCACTTCTCTTAAACTTGAAAGTAGCAATGTGTGTATTTACAACATATTTAAAATCCCTCTGTGGACGTCCTCCTCTTTTAAGATTTTCCGATGTCTTACAGTGGTTATAAATACCCTAAGAGGTTCTATATGATAGAGAGGCAAAACGTTACGTAATCTTTAGAAATTCATCGTCTCGCATTTTTGCCGACCACAAGAAACCTAGAGTACCAACAATGGGTTCCGCATTCAAAACCCGTCCTCCGTGCTGGCGCTGACATTTGATATTGCATGGAATAATTATAGTTTGGGTGCTTGTATACACACATAATGTCAATTCTAATACAAACACTCCGCCAAAATATCATTTGTTGGATTTGGGTGCTATTGGGTTGTTAAATTTTGTCCTACCATGGCCACACCCACGAAATGAAATGACACGTCAGTGTCTTGATTTAAATAAACGCCTCATAATACATCTTTTCACCTAAGCGCTCATTGCCTTACTGATAAAAAAGAGTATCTGAGCACTGATCCAGGTACACTATTATTACACCTGGCCACCCTTAACACATACATTAATTTGTATCACTACCGATTAGTGTATCATATGCAAAGCGGCACCCACGTAATGTGGAAGAAGCGGAGGCAGCCTTGGCTTTCTATTGTTGGTACTCTAGTTTTTCTTTGTGTCCGCCAACGCGAGACGGTGAATTTCTAAAGATTCGTAACGTTTTGCCTCGCTATCTCTATAGAAGTCTTTGGTACCACAAAGAAAGCGTTGGCTGCCTCCGCTCTTCTTCCACATACTGTTGGGTGCCTAGCGTTTGCATATCACTAACAATCGGTAGTGATCAAATGATGTTGTGTTAGAGGTGGCCAGGTATAATAATAGTGCACTGGATCATTGTGCTCAGATTACTCTTTTCTCATAATGCAATGGCGCGCTAGGTGAAAAGATGTATTCATTGAGGCGGTTTATTTAAATCAAGGTATACGTTTTCATATAGAAGTCCCCATTGATGCAAATGATGTATTGCCATTCATTCCGTCAAGGGCTACTGCACAAAGTCATACAGTGCATGACGGATCAATTGTAATACCTCCTTCGCATCCGAGGAGACTTTATATGAAACGTTCTCCTAAATCAAAACGACTGACGTGTCATTTAAATCGTTGTGTGGCCATGGGTAGGGCAAAAATTTAAACAACCAATAGCACCCAACATCCATCAACTGATTTGCCGGATTGTTGTATCGAATTGACATATGTGTGTATCCCAGCACCCAAACTAATAATATTCCGTGCAATATTCCAATGTCAGCGCTCAGCACGGACGACTGTTTTGAATGGGCTTCACCCTTTTGGGTTTATACATATCGGCATCCTTATTTTAATACTATTAACTTGTAAGAGTTCAGGGTCATCCTGGTGAAAGTTGCAAAATGCTTCGATTTTTAATGAAAATTTAATTAAACTAATTCCAAATCTTCGCTTGGTCATATCAAAGAAATTGGCCCCACCTTCAGAATGCCTTTGAAAGACCTCAGATTGCTGAACCATCATAAACCATGTGGATCTTTCTATATTTAGTGTCTTAAACATGAACCAGAGGTCATAATACAACCAATATATCTGGTAATTATATGAGTAATATAATATATTTCCGGATATATAAAATAAGATAAATAATTGACACCCATTTTTGAAAGAATAGACGCATCTAAACTTTTAGCCACAGTGTGACCTTGAATGTTGAAAATAGCTAGGCTCCATGAAGGCAAACCACGCAATACATTTTTAATCAATGATTAAAAAAACCCTTCCCTTTGCCTGGTACAAAAAAAATCACCCAGAAGTTGCGTATGCCATTAATTTTTTTCCAGGCATCCAACGTATGTGGTAAAATTAGCCAGATTAAGGCTCTTAACATTAACCCACTAAAAAGTTATTCCATACAATTGCAAACATTAACTTAGTGATATGATGCCTTAGCCAATGTAAAATAATAGATCACAAGTAATCCAATATAGGGGAAAGGGTGGAATGGAACATGCAAAATATAGGTGGGGAAATGTTTATATAGGGTTAAAATCGCTTAGTGTCAAAATTTAGCGTTTGACACCGTGCTGGTCAGGGCAGGTTAAGAATTAAAAATTATTAATGTACAGAGGGAGTCAAACAAAAGTATACACTTATTATGTGTTGTAATAGTAAAGATGGTATGATATCTCTTTGGCCTTCTATTAATACATTTTACATTAAATATGTTTTATGCATGACTAGCACTAAGGGCAATTAAGAGGGAGAAAGAAAATTTGATTTTATGAACAAAACCTTCACAAATGTGGTCGGATCAATACAGAGTTTACACGCACTATTCTATGTTGGTATTTGGAATTGGTAAAATTTATGTGATGAAGTTTTGTGATGTAAGTCCACGGTGAAGGAGGAAATCATATGAGAAAATTGGACCACACAAACGGAACACCCTTAAATGTGCTTGCTCGATCGTCTTTAGGACACCAGGGCTTACGCGAGGTGTCTGATTTTGATATTCAGATGAAGGCGGCATTCGTTCGTATATTCAGAGCAGAATACGGGGCGTACGGCAGCAAAATTTCCAAAACACTAACAGCTTTTAGTTTCCGTAAATAAAACTTGTTCTTGCATGACATAAAATTCCAGATGACTTAAAACAAAAGAAATTTTTCTGAACGAAGGTCCTCGGAAGTTTTACAAAGGTCCTTGTGTTTAACAATGTTTTAGTTATTCCGTTTTTGAACAATAGGCGGTTCTTTTGATGTCGTCAGAATTAAAGTATATAAGGACAAAAATGTCTGTGCGGGCGTATGTGGGTGAGGGAACTGAAGTATTTGTATTTTCGTTTTCTAGCAAGTTACGTTTCCCGTCAGCACATATCAATAAACATTTCAGGTGAAACTGATTATTGTTTCAAGAAATTAAAAAGCATATCACACTGCAGGACCAAATAAGATAAACATGAGCACGAAACACTTTCGGGTTGCTTAGGTGTTGGAATACTCCAGCAATTAGGAGAGCAAAGGTCATCGGTCAAGTTTTTTAGTCATGCATTATGTTCTCATGGCACCATGAAAACACCCTTTATACAACAAGAATCAACTATAATCTTCAAAGTGTACAAGATGAATACTTCAAAATTTCTGTACTATATTGATTTATTTTTTATTCCATACAACACGCAAAATTAATGGTAAATATACGCTACAATTGAAGGCGTGGAGTGTTTTCTCTCGAAGGGTCCGAAGTTAGCCAGAAGAAATGACCACATAACAAAAAGAAGTTACCAAAAAATGAAAATACAATACCAAATTATCTGTCAAGCCGAAGCATTACTCATACAAAAATACAGTCAAGTAAACTTGCGATCCCTCTGGCAAGAGCAGCATGGAACATGACCTCTATGGATTCTTTGACTTGGTCCATTACCGTTGACATCATCACTATGAAGTATAACCCCAATGCACCTTAATCACCACGTCTGATAGAAATCGGAAGACCTGAAAAACGAAACCTAACAAAAACTGCACACACATACACATACATACACACATGTGCGCTCTAGAAAAATTCCCCTCTGCTTTTCAAGCCGGTGGATAAATGTGATTACGGTCTTTAATCTTCACAGTTTAAATAATCTCATTTCATTTTCATATCTATTAACCGTCCAATCAACATTGCCAGCTTAATTCAGCATAAAATACACGCGGTAATAGAAACTTAAAATGATATAAAAGCAGTTATTGAGGCCAAGCATATAGTCAAAAAACCAAACAAAACAAAAAACACAAGAGCTTATTTCCATTGGGGTTCTTACAATCATAATTGGTTTTGTTAACATTAATTGATAGCTTGTTTGCTTTAAAACCAATTTCCAACTCTCAAGAGTTCCTTAGTCGCCATTTGTATTTTGCTGTCCAAATCTTTGTGATATATACTCCACGGAACGCTGATAATACCTGTTTCATTTATTCTACTGGCGAAGAAATTGTCGTAGCTTAAACTTAAGTCATACAAATTTGATCAGACATGAGCGGTTCAAATCCAACGCTAATTGGTAAGTACGAAATGTATTTTGTTTTCATTGCCGGCGTTTCGATTTTTGACCAGGCGTCTATTTAAGACACTATCAGTGCTTCATCCGAAAGAGTTCAAAATATTAAATTGCAAGAATAGCTTAAACAGTGAGAATAAGGATGTAGAATTCTCTCATAAGTTACCTTTCAACTGAAGAATTGACAGAAAAGGAAGAAAACGGCCGTGTTCAAAGATATGATCTCCATTCCGTTCCTTGTTGTAGTAAGTGTCCGAACGACACTAATGGGGGAACTAGAATAACCGATTTTATCCTTATTAGGTTGCTATCCGTCTTATCATTTGCAGGATAATGTTAGTATACTTGTACTTGTTACAGACATCTGCAAAATCTGATTTTTTGATGATTTTTTTCATGATCTGATTTAGCAAATCACTGATATGCCTTAATAACCCGACACAGTAACAGTATTTTCAATGCACTATATGTATAACATATACCTGTATCTTCCAATTCACTGGTATACACATCAGGGAACCATCGTGCAACACGTAATATTCCATGCACCATCTCCAGCTTGCATTACAATTTTTGACATTTTTGAATGATAGTATACTTTTTCAGAGGCAAGTTTGAGTTAGATATCTGGGACAACATGGTACAAATATATCATAAACACCATACGAAGAATTCAAATCGGAATTTCCTTCCGGTTGGAATCGTGACCTCTATAAACAAATAGCTGAAGCGGTGACTCGGTCAGCGGAAGTATGATCATCGCAATGCAAACAAAGACAGGGTTGCCAAATTCGCAGACTTTTATGACATCCGATCGCGAGTACGGACAAAACATCAGACAATCCATTGCAAGATCGCTGGGTTGTGAACAAATCGGACCGTGATTTAAGCCAGGATGAAAACATCTTTTGCTGTTGGCAAATGACTGAATTATGCGTTTTCGCCAGAAGTGTGTCCCCCGTGGTGGATCTACTAACTTGTTTGAAAATGCTTGTCGGAAACTGGATAATAAATCAGAAGCGGATCAAGTGAGAGCTGAATCAGTTAAGTTTATTAGGCTCGAGCCATCCTCCAAAGAGTAATCTTACCAAAGGTGAGCGCATTGCTTTAAAAAGATCTAAGACAAAGAAAGAACATAACAATATGCCTGCTGACAAAGGACGTTGCACAGTAATTATGAACACTACGGACTCCATCAGAAAAGTGAGGGAGTTGGTATGACACTGACACTTACGTAAAACTCAATAAGGACCCTACTAAGAAATATAAGCAGGCAATAAAGACTATTGCCAAAAGAACTTTGTGATGAAGACGCTATCACCAAGGCCACAATACCATCTTTTGTGTCGGCCGTCTGAGTCGGTGCGATTTTACGGACTCCCGAAGATTACATAAAGAGTCCTGCCCTCTCCGTCCCATATGTTTCTTCAATTGGTTCTGTGAGCTATCAAGCTGCTCGCCTGGTTGCAGACATCATTTCTCCGTTGGTTGCGTTCTGCTCATCATCTAAGACTCTCAGGTTTTGTAAACAACTCGAAATCTGACTTTAATCCCGGTGGAGATCATGGTGTCATACGATGTAACAGCGTTGTTCACCAAAACTCCTATTCAAGACTCTATGCATTATTCTCGATCGTTTTACAACAGGACAACACGTTGAGTGATCGCACCACATTGTCAGGACAACATCATGGAATTGTTGCATTCTGTTTGAACACCATTATTTTATGTTTCAAGGTGACATTTATAAGCAGGGTAACGTCGCACCATGGTCCCCCGGTATCACCCTTGTTGCGAACCTTTATAATTTACTGGATTCGACAGCACGCTTTAAGAACCTTTCCATCCCAAGGTGACTTTTTGGGCTCTTTATGTTGACGACACTTTCGTCATCATTCAAGAACAACATCTCGACGATTTCACAATGCATATAAATTCCATCTCACCCTCCATCAAATTCACCATTGAACGCAAACAGAATGGAAAACTTCCTATGCTGGACCGCTCATATTCAGCACAGGATTGAGAACGGGGAAACTTAAGGTCAACTATTTATCCAGCAAACCGACCACATACAGATCAATATCTGGTCCATGGATTCTCACCACCCTCTCCTCCACGCAAGCTGGGAGTTATTCGAACCTGGAACACCGGCTACACTATCGTGTCAGATCATGAGGACAAGTCAACGAATGAACAAACCATCAGAACTGTTCTCGGATATTGCGTACAAAGATCACACTTCGCTAATTTGTACTTCGTCAAACGTCCAAAATTAACAAATGACTCGATACATACAAGTGCTCGTCACGTCCCATATGCTAGAGGTGTCTCGGAAGGCTCCGACGTGTAGTGGCAACATGGCAACAAGTTCACTTCAAACCTCGCAACACTTACGTGAACGCTGCGGTGCACCCAAAGATCATATCAAAAGGAAGAGCGCTGTCATACAGTATATGAACATTCCGGAAAACTTGTGAAGCAGCCTATATCGTGGAGACTAAACTCCCCCTGGGAGTGAGGAGTGCGAACACAATCGACGAGCCCTCTCCTGTTGCTACACAAAAGGGAACTGGACATAACCTTCCCCCTGATCAACCTAAGATTCTCGATCAGGATGAGTCGTGGTTCGGACGAGGTGTCGGGAGGCTTGTCACATCAGGATCAGGAGGAGTTCCCTCAACAGAGACGGTGGCAGATAATCATCTCCCGGCAGTCTCCAATTCCATTTTGAGTCGTCTAATACCCCCTGGTGCTAGTGGCTCAAAATAGTCAACCCAACAGCGCCCCCACATGTTTAGTTTTTGGGGCGATGACGTCCAAATTAAGCTGATGAAGCTTCCCAAATGTGAGCTAAATCTAACGTGTGAGAAATCAATAACTTTAAAACCTATTCATATATTATTTTATTAAATACAAATACATTTATTACACATTCTCGTAGACGCTAAGGTCGAATAACCCTTTAAACACAAACAAATATCCTTGTGCACAAATTATCCTGATTTATATAATGAGCAGACTGTGATTTAATTATGCTTTAAAATCAAATTGATTGGTCACGATTGGGAAAAGTTCAAAACAATTACATGGCAATAACAATCAAATATCAATACAGAAACGTTCTTTATAATACTATAACTTTGTCCACTTTGATGATGATAAAGTTCAACATGACACGTGCGTTGCATTCAACGTTGATATGTCCAGTCAAAGCGCAGACTACAATGACAGCAAGTAGTGTCAATATTCCATAATCCATGGGAATCTTAGTCAGAAATTAAGTTCATTTTTGGGTGCCAGTTCTGAAAATCCTTTGTCAGCAGTTCAAGATGAAAAAAAGTTTCTTGTCCCCTCCACCTCTAAATAGAAGTTGTTAATGATATGGCTACAGTTATTTAACACTTCATCGTGTTAAAACAACACATCACTGACCTCTTTGACTAGGTTAAAGGTCGCATAAGGGTCCAATACCAATATGAATTGATACTGTCTTAATCAATGATGCATGAGACCAATTTGGTGAAAATACAGGAAAGAATGTGGGTGCTAGAGTAAAAAGACAATATGAATATAAGCTTTGATAATACTAAACACGTTTACATTGCATATAACATGTTACAGTGATAAATTATTACACTCAGTGATGAGTATGACATGCAACATGTTGTAGCTGTTAATAATCAACACGGTTAATGACCATATATCAGGTCAGGTCAGAGCATTCCATGCTCATTTTTTCCCCTGGCTGAAAAGCAGAGGGAGATCATTTCGAGGGTGCCTATGTCCTTACTTATGTATGTTTATGTGTGTTTCCAGTTTGGTTAGGTTTTTGTTTATGTTTTGTTTTTCGCGTCTCCTTCGAAAAGTTTAAGAAGTCCGATTAACCAGACTTGGGGTTAAGTTGCAATAGGGTTCCTTCAGGTGGATATGTCAAAGTCATGACCACGTCAAGGGCAGCTGAGGTCAGTGTCAGATTGCCAATCTTGGCCAGGGATGATGCATATAACTTGCTTGGATTTTTTATACACCCTTATCTGTAGCGTATAGATTTTATAATTTAAAATGTTGTTCTAAAAAGACTGTACTTAAGTGTAGTGATGCGATCTCGCCGATTCCCACAAAAAATAAAACTTTAATCTTACAATCAACGTCAATAACAGTAACAGTCCTCGGTTCGTTTGCGTGTAAATTTCAATTGCCTATAATTTGTAGCGTTGCCATAAAGTCGAATCTGACCTGTGGGGGAATCTGATCGTTCATTATTAGAAATAACCGGGCCCACCAATATCATAAGCAATGATCAGTGACTTCTGTGAGCAGCCCGCAAATACGGCGCACAGGAATATTCATCACAAGTGCATTAGTGAAAGGATTTTGTCGTCAATATTAATTTAGATCAACTGGGTTCCTTCCATTTCACTGCCCATGACTTCATGATTCGCTTTCGTAGTACTCATAAGCCGTCCATTGGGAGCTCAAGGCAACGTTTCCACCATTAACACGAAATCAAATAATCTTTTAGACATTATTGTGTCAGATTCTTTCGTGTGTTGCTATCAATTAACCTTTTGCTTACCAACATTTTAAATTAGCAGTGGCTTAAAGCTGTCATCGTGCGTTCGCCTGTCAATAAAATACGCACCGTTTAGCCATTATGCACATTTAGCTTCACAGCAATTGAAAGGATTGACAAAGCTCTTTCTCTTTGCGCTTTGCGTTAAATCAACTTCATCACATTCGATGAATTGTTTTTCTTTCTTCTCTCTGCGTCATTATATTGGTGATATTACAAAGGATAAAAGACAGGATAAGTGGAGCAACTCAACCATGAGTGTTGTTGAGTTAATTTATTTTATAAACCGTGCCCAGACAAGTACATGGTGTAATTGTGTATCTTAACGATTTATTGATCTCTCACTCTCTCTCTCTCTTCTATATATATATATATTATTAATCGTCATGTGAATGCAACAAAGTCGTATCTGCATATTGTCATTTCGAAAACAAGCATTTTTGTGTTCAAATTTTCTTTTGTTTTTTAATGTCTTCTTTCATTTCACATAAAAATATTTTTACTTTGATTGAGGCTGGAAATATCGCTTGAATTGTTTTGTTACGTTATTTACAAATAACTAAAACCCCAACTTATATATATATCTATATAGTGTATAGTTTGTACTACTCTACAACGTATAGTACAAACTATACCTTTTTTTAAATCCACATCGTGACCAGACAAAACACTTTGTTTATCTTTTTACAGCAATCCAGGCATGTTAATCATTTTTGACCCTGTATTTATGAATCCCCCAGCCCCCTCCTGGATTCCGCCCACTTTTCTCGAGGGCACTCCCGCTAAATGTTCATTAACCTTCATAGAAGACAACTCCACTGAGAAAGGATACTCTGCTCTCCACGGTCACACGGATTTGCTCCAAATGACCCAACTATATGCATTGACACAAACCACATAAATGTTGCTGTAGATGTATACTATTTCATTCATTGGTTGTCGTAAAATGCTCCAGAATTGACACAAACTACATTTATTTGCTGTAGAAGGCTGTATATACATACAGCTTTTCATTGTCATCACTCCAGTAATGCCTGTTTTTCTTGTGTGCTGCGAAGCAATCAACAACTAGGATTGGCTTTGGTAGTGTCTGTCTTTGTGGTCAATTCCTGGACCCAAATGTTTAACCCTAACCATAATCTCACTGTTCCACATACTGCGCAACATTTCACTGACTTGGATCATGGTCCTTGGGTAGTGGCCCACCTGCTGTGACCTCATGAGAACAGGGTGACGTTATGTGACCTGTGGGCCTCATTCACAAACTGCGGTCGTCAAACTACACATGCGCCAAAACCGGTCGCGTTCGTGACGCTGAACGCTGGTAATTTTTAATGGCAAAACCATGCCGAGTTTTAAAATGGAACGGAATTATCACTTGGCGTGTTTTGCTCCTCTCGGATCTGTTTAAGGGGGCTGTTAAGTCAGACTAGCCAAATGGCCATTTTTTAAGTGTTTTTTTTTTTTTTTAATTAGCTAATTAAAATCGGCATTAACATGTTTTTCTTTTCCATATTTTGAACAAATCTAATATATTTATTTTTTCCTCATATTTTGTTCATTACTTTTACTATGTTTGACCAAGACAATCACAGGGCTGAACTGGCAACAGGGCTGGTAATTTCGCCTTATTAAACGCAATACGCGTTGTGCTATTCGGCGTCGTTCGATGTAATGACGCATCATAAACGCCTTGATGCATGGATTCGATATGACGCATACCCATGGTAACTTGTTCAATTATAAAATGGCTGCCACATGAGAGTTGCTTTTGTAAAACAAACAGAATGGGATTTTAATTTCAAATTTCATCACGATTTGAGCTCCTAAATTGTTGAATTTTGATCATTAATTAACCAGAGACGTAATTGGACCTGGTGCGTGTTGCAGTGTGAAATGAATGAAACGCTTGTGTTTGGAATAAGGCTCTAATATTTGTAGCGACACGGGGACACTATTTGAACAATTACGGCGATTTTCTCTGTGTTCCCTTTCGCGGGCGATAGTCGTAAGGAGAAAATGAAATGCTTCGTATAGAGCAATTAAAATCTATGGTCGGTATGTTTTAGTTTTCATTTTTGGTTACAATCGTGATTAGGTCAACCTTGAACAATCTTGGGCGTTGTTTCAATTGAACCCTCGGATTTTTGGCGGTTTTTGGCAACATCATTTGATAAAATAGTGCAGAATTTTGGAAAACAGAGGGTGAAATACCGTACCACTAGCAACTATGACTCTGGAATACCACAACGAAAAAGGCAACTTTTAAACATTTCTATCTTTTTTTCTAGGGAACCAAAAATATGAGTGAAAATCATCACCATTTTTTATGATTTTATACAAAAAAAATACGTATTTGGGGACAAAACTTTCATCAATCAAATTTTGGCTTCCTTTAGACCCTTTAGTCCTTCCTTCTCCAATCTGTCTACTTTTATCTATGTTGGAAACAATTATAGTGAGTAGATAACCATAAACATCTTGGCACTTCTGGACCAAACATGACACTTGGCACAGACATTCCCTGGGGTGCACAAAGCAAACCTAGAAGGGGTGCCCAAAATAGGACCTCCTCATTAATGACTCAATCCCCGCCCCCTTTTTTGCATATTGGCTATCATTATGTCAAAATGGAAATTCCTCATAAACCTATCATGTGTGGTATCAATTTAAAGCCTGGAACGTAAAAGATTGTCTTAAGATACTTTTAGTAGCGTATCTTTTGCATTTGGGGCATTATAGGTCATTAAAGTCCCATTTGAGGTCTTTGAATTATTAATTTCATTCACACCAAATGTGTATCAAATTCCACCACATGGCGTGCATATAATCATGAGTTTCGTAATAATGTCAAACAAATTTTTGACATGGTAAAAAAAATAAAAATCATCCAAATAACTTCATGATAATATAGTTTCATGAACAATATCGGCATAATTCAATATTTCAAAAAGTGACATGCTGCCGCCGTACATTCCCAAAATATGGCACATCAAGCACCTCGGACTACTTTTTGATGTTATCTAACCAGAGATGCAAATTTGAAAGTGGTAAATACCCTTCTACACTTCTTTCTCTTGATTTAAAATGTATTTTCTTTTAAGGGCAGTGTCCGCTGAGCGTCCGAGTATCTATTTGAGTGTACCTTTGCAAAATTTTTTAGTGTCGTAAAAGTATACATTTCTTAGAAAGACAAATTGCCGATGAACCCTATGATGGCATCAGATTAATATAAAACTTTCCATATTTTGAGAAAATACTAAAAAAACATGCTATTTGCCCCCACTTTCCCAAAATTTCCAGACAAGCATAATAAAAGCCATTTTGAATTTTCATGATTATTTATAGTTAATTTTTTAGGAACCAATACAATTTGTCTAGTGCCGGCTTTTTTCTTTTTTGAAAATGAGCTTACGTTTCGAAATAAGGGAAAATGTCAACAAAAGGTGTGATTTTTTACTTTCTTTTCCAAAAGTTGAGTATATAGTGGAGAAATCTTTAGTTAGAAATCGAAAAAAATGAAAATTGGGGAGAAAACGGTCCCTAGAGAAGACCGATTGCTGTCGTAGTAAATTTAAACCACACTTTTTACTTCGGTACTTTTGGCGTATCTTTCCTGAAAATTTGCCAAATTTTGCGAAATTTGAACATTGAGAAATCCGTGTTTTAGTACAAAAGTGACTTTTTTTCACGCCATTTCAAGCTGGCTCCTTTCTCAATAACTTTACCTTTTAACTTCAAAATTTTGAGTATGGTTGTGCAAGTGTGAAAAATACATCTTATGCACTATTGAATCAAACCTCCTGTCTTAACTTCCAGAAATCAGAAGAAATTGAAATTTCATCTAGGTCTAAATTGCCGCTTTGTTTACATTTTTCAAATATTATTTTTCGTTTTTCCAAAGATGCGTTCGCGCAAAGTACATTAAACACGCGCACCGTTCCTTACACTTACGTACGGTTACGTTACGACGCAGCACAACAACTCACCGCGACGCGCGATGCTTGCTTGGCTGCGCCTTGCGACTGACGGCGTTAAATGTGCTAAATTTCCCGGCCGTTAAGACATGTTTTTTGGTTTTTGGGACTTTAAATGGTCCAAAAGAGCTGTTTTATTAAATCGGCAAACAATACAACCAGGATTGTCTGCATTGGATACCTTTTGTTGGTAACGATAGAACACGGTTGATGTTTTAAAATTGTGCCAAATCAGAAATTCTTGTACAAACAAAAGAACTAGGGTTGACACTACCCTTAGAATCTGTGTTCATTATTTAAGAAATGTGTGCATTCGGCGGCATTGAGTGTACAAATTGAAACATTTCTGCAACTTACGTCCACAACGGTTTTATTGGGAAATTTAACCCTAAAGATGACACTTTGATTTTTGAAAACTTTGTTTTTTTTTTCTTCAGCTAATCGCCGTGAATGTGTACAGATCTGTTAAAGAAACTAATAAGTTTGCAAAAGGGACTGTTAACGAACATGAGTACCCACCGTCAAAAGTACACTTTTTGTTGTGTACTCCACAATGGAGGGGTGTTATGACTGTCATTGCCAACCAAGAAGTGGAATGGAACTGAAATTTTCAGGTCTACTACTTCCTTCGAGTCTACTTCCAATATTTGTTCCAAATTCAAAAACCTTCATAAGTAGATGTTCCTGGTTCCCCCCCAGTCACTCGATACCTTTTCCATGACAAGGCACACAATCAGAGCAAAACAAAAAACCCTTGGCGAATGGCGAGCCACTTGCAGTTCACTAAGAATAGAGGTAATTTTCCTGGCGCCATACTTCAGCAGTTTTCTTTCGACGTACCTTGGATCGTTCAGGTATGCAAGGTCTACAATAGCGTCTTTCAGGAGTTGTCCACATCCTGAGTAGCAGCTACACTGCAAAAACGCCGGTTTTGAATATGCAAACACCAGTCGGTGTTAAGCTTGTCAGTGTTAATTTCAGGTAGTGTTAAAGTTAGGATTTAACACCGCTTTGTGTTGCTGCAAATTAATGGATTATGCATTTGGGGTGGTCTGGCTTATGTACGCTAGGAAGTAGCAGCTAATATACTAACTAAACATAAATAGCAAACATCTTCTACTAACATTTAGCTGTTACATGATAACGTTAACACCAATATTTGGTGTTAATTAACACCAAGAGGGTGTGTCCTCCATTGGACACCAGAGGGTGTTAATTAACACCATTGGTGTCAATTTAACACCAAGAGGGTGTTAAATAACCAGTTGTGTCAATTTAACACCGAGAGGGTGTGAAAAATAATTAACCCCGACATGTGGTGTAAGATTAACAACAAGAAGTGTTATGTCATAAATTGTAACACCAAGATTCAGTGTCCATAAACACCACTTTGGTTGTGTCTGGGGGTTCAACACGGGCAATATGGGTGTGTGCCTCGGGGGCGTGGCTCCAAAAAGGCCGGCTTGGTGTTAAAATCAACAGACCCTCGGTGTTAAATCTACACCGATGTTTTTGGTCAGTGTAGCAGTCCAGCAGAGCATCTAAGAGCTGGAGCATTATGATGGATAGACGCGGAGAACTTTAATCAGAATCTTTTTGATAACCCAGAATGTCTCAAAATGCCCTCTGATATTTTCAGGAAACAATTTTATGCATGTATTGAAATCCATATGGTTTTCCGGCAAAGAACCATGGTGCTAGTGCTTCCCAGCACTCTGTGTATAGCACGAAAGTCTTGTGTGATAGCGAGTGCACATCAATAGCACATCAAAACTATAGTCACTCAAGAATGGTATCACAGTATTGGAAGGTTGGGCTGTTTGTCATCATTGTTCAAGATGTCGTCCCTTTATTCACTGAAGTGGTCTGAACATATGGTATCACATTCTCAAAAGTCCAATAGTCTTGTCTTTTCAATTGTTTTTCCGAATGAACAATGAAGGCTGTAACACTACACCGGTCGGTGGTGAAATAATTTAGACGGCCTGGACCAAGGTTACATCATGTAAACAGGTCGCCAAATCTAGAAAAAAGGATCCATCAAAAAGCTATTGTGAGCTGCAAGCAAATCCTTTCAAGCTTTGGCTACAGTATAAGTGCTGAGACTTGATGGTTGAGCCAGGTCCTACATGTCATGAAGCCAAGCTTTCAGAATTGATTAGAAAGTTGCAAACACGGGCACATATAATCGGCTCTTTCACGACATTGTTGTCCCACAAATCCACCAAAATGTTGCCAATATGTTCCACATCACAGAGCCATTTCTATGTGGCGGCCAAGCAGTGTGTTATGTACTGCTGTTGACAGTCACCAAGGACACTCTCAAAATCTGCTCTTAATCATTGTTTTTGTTTTGGTTCAGTTTTGTCTTTTTCTTTAAGAGATTTCATTAATTATGTGCAGAGTTCCTGGACGGGTGATTTTCTAAGTTTTTGGAACATATGAAAGAAAGCCTGTGCTTCAGTATTACCGGTTTTATTGCGGTATTCTTGAACTAGTTTGTTGGGTCCTTTCTGGTAGCATTTCCGATAAGTGCTGTCAATGGTATTTGGGCTCAAATGTTACAAGGTCCCTTCCCGAAATCCTACCCAATATCTGGGTATCTTTTAGAACCCTGACACCATCCTCATTTTAATCCAACGTTATTGTGTTCATTAATGCAATTTCCAGATAATTTTGAACAAATAATACATCGTTTTTGGACAGGAAACGTCAATGAATTGACCTTTAAAGTTTTGTCCATCAACCTGTGTACTGCTTTTTGTTTTATTTTACTAGTATTTTTATTTTTTACTTGATCATAATTTCTAATTTCTATATTGATTGGAATTATAAAACTCCAGAACTCCATCTGTATCAATCGTTTTGATCTTGTGAACTCAAAGCTTGTAACTTTTAAAATGTTATTAATATTTTTTAGTATTTATTTTAATGGTTTTTCATTTTTTAAATTTTGTTAATTTTATTTTATTATCTGTTGTTGTGGTTTTTGAATGAACAAATTTAAGATGGTAATCCATTTGCCATTGACCTGATTTTGAATCCATTTTTTAGCTTTTCCCAAGCGCCCTTGTCCCCACTGACCCGCGGACCTACTCAACCTGGTACAACATTAACCAGTATTGACTACTGTTAAATCTCTGCAAACAATCCTTCATGCTTTAATACATAGTATTAAACTTCCCAACTAAAAAACACAGAATTTCATAAAGTGTACACAAATGGCAAATATATAAACATTCGTGGATTTATATTTTAGGGTTAATACTACTTGCAAAATTGACTAATAAGAACTAAATAAACTAAAATCGCACTGTGGATATGTAGGAACGGTCAAGTTTCTGTACAGGGGTAAACATTGTATTTCTTGGTTCACATTAATAGGTTATTCGACAGTATCTGTTGATCTATAGTTTTATTAAATAGGCACACATAAAACCGTATCAAGGTCAATCCTGGGTACATTGTTGTCCATTTGCTCCAAACTGGTTTTAACATTTGTCATTTGGGCACACTAATACGAAATTGGATATAGATTCTTAGATTTGAACAGTTCATCTAGAATTAGAGTTATAGTTGTGGGACCGCTCACTAGCCCACAGTCAACTTTGGCACTTCTAATTATGCACAAAATACTCATATATGGTGCACCAGTATTTGTGCTCCTATACCATAGACCAGTAAATTTATAAGCAACGGGTGAAATCTTAAATGTTTTTTCCACATTGTGACCTTGAAACCTATTTTTGCCTCTAACAATTAAAGTACTACTGTCCAGTAGGGAAACTAGACCTTTTTAATCCTTGAAAGGCGATGAACCTACTTTTCGGCTCATTGCGACCATTCCATTCAATATTTCAGACCCTTTATACACCTTGCCCCCATCATATTCCTACTACTTTGATTTGTGGTAAACTTTTGTATATGTTGTTGCTTAAAGGTTTTCCAATACAATTCTGGAGAAATAGTATGTTTGCAATAGTATTATCATTATGTTTTTTTTTTTAATTTGACTGGCTAGTCCATACCTGAAATAATTGCAAGTGAATATTAATGTATAATTTAAAAGGCATTTATACATGAAACCTCAAGTTTACATTTACTGTGTGTCATACTAACTACTAAAAATACCGGGGCGTGGTCATGGACATTATTATTGCATTAAAGTAAGTTGTGGTGCTCTCCACATGCCAGTTTTCTCAATATAAACACATAGAGTGACCATGGGATATCACATTTTGATTTTGAACACTTTGACACCTAATGCCTACTAAACGGTTTATCAGCCACAAGACTGGCCCATGGTACGTATGACCGTACATGACCACCCAAATTGACCTCTCCTTACCAAATATTCAAATATTTAGATCATTTTAGCACTCTACATGGCTCAAGCTTTAATTTGATACCAACTTGATATGATTATTTAAAGTACTGATTTTAACATTACTACGAAATATGTATAAAAAAGGGGCGTGGCCTATGACGTCATGATTGTGGTCGAATTTTTGGGTACCCCTTCTGAAATTGCTTTACATATCCCAAGGAAGGTTTTCCAATTTTCATGTCTTTTGTCCCGAGTTGCACGATCTGGGTGAAAATTATGACTTATCTACTTCACGATTAGAAGAATACGGCAAAAAACAGTTCCGTTGAAATCCTTGACTTAACAGCCCCCCTTAAGGGGCGTTATAAAGGGCGATAAACGTGATCATTGGTCTTGGATATACAAAAACCAACATTTTAGAAAGGAAAGGATGCAAGAATCCCCCAACAGTGGATTGTTTTCAAGAAATTATTAATGAAATCAGAACCGCGGCAGTTCAAGAACGCCTATAGTGTCGTTTCTGCTTTCGCGATCCATCTTTGAATTAGAGATAAAGGGTATGATTTTGGGAACCGTTATTCTCTTTACGACGAATTTAACCCAGCCGGGATAGCATTATTTTAAGTGGAAGAACGAGGCTTGAGGCCGCGTTCTTCCACGCAAAAATAAGTGGTATTGAAACTAAGGCGATAGCATTATTTTAAGTGGAAGAACGGGCCATGCCGTAGTGCTTCACGCCAAAAATAATGGTGTCGCCGGGTTCAATTCGTCGGAAAGAGAGTAACCGGTTTCCAAAATCATCCCTTTATTCTCAATCTTAAAACCGCGTTATCATTTAAGGTCATCTTTAACCCAATTTCGCGATGTCTTTCGGCTTAAATACAACAAGAAAGGACTGTCACCACCCAGTTACAACAATCGAACAAACCCGTTGAACGCGTACTACCTGGATTCAATTAAACGATTAACCCGGGCATCACAATGAAATTTGCTTCATTGTCACCTGTTTAAGAATGATTCACTACTATCTGCACAAGTTACCTCTAATTTTCCTTTGACCTTGATATATGAGGACCTTTAAACGTACCAATCACTGATCTTCTATCAATGGATTGGTTACACCACAGAAATATTAGATGATGAACCACCCCGGCGGACTCTTGTCTACCGCACGCTCTCATTCCAGAACACCTGTTTGACAGAAGTTGGTCTCCCGGGTGCCCGTGTTTAGAGACCTGCCATACGCGTGCAACTTCAAATACCATGAGCTCACTGAATTGGCTTGATTCTGTAGTCTGTGTTATGTCGCCTTATCGCATTTCAATGGAACACATTTTGTATCATTGGCCAGCTCTAACCACCCTTCTTGGCTCTTTTTTGGATGACCAATAATGGCCGTCCATGCTTCAATTACGAGCCCAGGTTTCCAATCCCATTGTAAGAGATCAGTGGTACCAATACTACCAGTCTTCTATGGTGGCATTCTAAGGTGTTACAATCACGAGCAATTTGAAAAGGTTACGAACTTTAACAACACACCACAAGTAGTTTTCTTCAGACGTGTACTCCGAGAACTTCAAAAACCAACACAAATAATTAAATCCCATTGTTTACTTCGAGGACCTTTGTTCGAAGAATGTTCTGTCTCTTTATTACGAAAACTCATGTTGTGCAATTTTAAAATTGTATTTAATTCAATACTTTTAGACACAACATTTTGGAGCAAAATAATTAATTTTGATGATGTGCTTATATCGACCGATTTTAGCCGAATTTGTTCGTCATATTTGGATGTCTGGTTATGGTTTTCTTATCCGAGTTTGCTGAAAAAATATACAAACATCCGGGAAAATTGAAACCCCCAGCTCAAAATATGGAGACAACCTAACTTATTAAACTAGGAAAAAATCAAATTTTACTGAAATCAGACAGGTGTGAAAATAAGGTTTCCAAATTCGGCAAGCATTGCCAAGTGATAATGCATTGAATTGCCATTAGCAGTATTTGCAAGCTATTACACATGCCGATCACATAGATTTCAGGATTTTTCATTCCTGAATTCAGAATTGTTGTCTATTTAACCAAAATGCAACACATTTTATTCACTTTCCGCCCCATTAGCGGCCACGTTATATTATTTCACACCAATGGTACATGTCTTTAGCTTTTGTGGAATTGTTTAAAAAAAACTTAGGCATCCATTTTCGAGGAATTAAGAAAATGGAGCTGATTTAAGCAGCTCTGAGAGGTATTTCAAGATAACTAACTGCATACCAAAATAATTTTAGCTTTGTGTCTTAATGTATTTGTTAGACAGAAAATAGCTAAACAACTAAAACATCGTACAGCACCAACTGGCTTACCGGTTTTGTAGAAGTAACCCATTGCGGCGTTACTCATAGTCCGGGAGATACAATGGTGAACCATAGGGCAATCGATTCAGTTGACTCTTTACGACAACATAGTTTCACGACTTATCGTTATCGTCTATGGGAGCCCCGGCACTATGGCTACCACCGCGACCTAATCTGCATTTCACACCTGCATCTAGAATCGAGTCTGAGCATGATCTAGGGTAAACATATTTACAACTAAAGAATTAAACAACACTGAATAAAAGCCCTGCATAGTGGCATCTGCATTGGCCGTGACCTTGTTCAAAATACAGTATCCGATTACTACTTAAGCTCTTACAAAATACAATGCCAATACACTAGTGCAACAATCATTTAATCAGTATAATCTCTGAATAATGATAAGGACAGACCTTTATCATATTACAGCTGTCTTTCATACTGTTTGTATGGTAAGCAAGTATTCTCAATTACAATTCATGCAATAAGTTTTAACTGATGTTTTTTGTCAATAACTTTGAGCTTTAATTCAGTCAACTTGGACGAAAAACTTGCCCTGTACAATTGTCCCATGCCTAATGGTTTACACACAGAGCTCACCGTGGTCACTGTGGGCTCCCCTGCAGTACTCAAGTGAAAGCACAAGCTAATTACAACATAGTCTTCTTTAGGAGGTGTTTAACTATTTTTAGTGGTAAAATCGGAGGGGGTTCTACACAGGGGGTTAGTGATTGAATTTTATTTTTTAAAGGTAGTTCGTTTTATGTTAGTTAGGGGGTCTCATATGTTGGGCTGGGGGCAAATTCATACTTTACACACCCCCTACTACACCAATATTTCACAGTATAGTTCCCAATTCTTAAAAATAGATATTACAACATCATCATGCATACACATAGCCAAACTCTAGCCTGACCATTTAAATACATGGCACATTACCGTTGCATCAGCTACATAATGACATCATGGGGATTTACCTTATTTTGCAATCTGTTTTGCTACAAAAGCTTGAAAACCCCCGGCTATTTATAGTTATTAGCTCACTCTATAATGATCACTGACTGGTAACAACTGTTGTGTGGATCAGTATTCACAAACAACTTCATTTTCTAAACTTAGCATCCTGGGTAATTTGTTTCTTTTCCGGATAAACAAAGTACTTTTTCCCCGTGAAAAAAAAAATCTTTTCCTCAAGTAAATTAGAGAACTAAAATTCTATTTTAATCACAAAATGGAGGGTATATAACACTATTCCAGTATTTCTAAACTACAATCAAATTGACCCTCTCTGTGGTATTTAAAATTCTTTGCACAATTGAACCACGTCTTGATTGGCACCATATAATATAATGTTAACGCGTTCTATATTAATTCAGACATCATGTATGAAGCTACAGTGTTTTGTATTGGATATTTTGTAATAATCAAGGGATTAGCAATTGCGGATAATGCGAGAGAATCGAAAAAAATGTGGAAAGCCAATTATAAATCCTGGACAGTGTGGTAACAATTCCATATAGCTGCTTAATGTAGAACCAAACAGCCAAATAGTGAAAAATGGGTATCTGAAGAAATTGTCATACCGTGTCCCGCAAATAGACCTACAGCGAAGCGACGGCCGGTCTCAAAAATCTACAACTGAACAGCTGATTTTTGGTGGTTTACAACCAGTACAGACTAAACACAGAACAAACTGTATTGATCATATTGCACAATATCATCTGAAAATTCGTGATATTCACCGGGAAAGGCTTTTTAGATAGCCACGTAAGAAATTACAGAATCGGATAAAAAGTACTGCCTTGTCCCTTAATACACGGATTTCAAGAGCCAACCACTTGTAGGTTATGTTCGCATATCCATAGCCAGTAACCAAATATAAAAATATAATTTTTGATGATTTTTTCGATGTTCGTATTATCAATCGCTGCTAATCCTTTAAAGATAGTCAACAATAAGCCTGACATCATGCAACTTTCTTAATTGTAAAATATAACCTTTCGTCATCATAAATTGATTGACTTTAAAGCGATTAATGGTTTTTGATAACGCTCAAAGCCTTGACGTTGAAGAAGACAATTTCATTTCTAGTAATAGGCGACCTTGTAGGATAATTTAAATATTCACTCACTCTCTCTCCCACAAATATTAATTTGTTTAAATGTAAGTCAGTTTGTTCTGTCGTGCAATGGTCCAAAGCAATGAGAATGACCCATTACATGACATTTTGCAATCACTCACACATTGCATTTATGCAGGAGTTATTGTCAAAAATATTAAAGATTATAAAATGGATACGTGCGTCGATCAATATAATTAGCTCACAGCAATCGGTGTTATTATGATCTTACTTTATCATTAATCATTGTTTTAAAAGGAAAAGGCCACGCTAAAATTCTTCAGAGTGTAAGTATAAATGGCCGTTTCAAAATATTTTGCAAAAACAATCGCCATCAGTCACGACTTTTGGGCCACGTATTTCAATCCAGAATAAACCACGAACTCGTTGTAACATTGTCCAGGTGGCCGAGTTCATTTCCCATGTAAAGTTTTTCCAATGAAATACGCAAGTTCCCATATTGCTAGTTAAGCTGGTCCTGGGCATTGGGGTTGATTTGGGGGAATAAGGTCTGTTATATTGAAGTATTGAGAGCATTTTCTACTTTCGGAATCTTAGCAATCTTGAACTGGGATAATCAAAGACTGACATACCTCTCACTCTCTTCGAAATCACTCGTAACAGTGTATATATAAGACAGAAAGGTCTAATTTATATTTTCCGACAACTGCATTCTAATGATGCTAAGGGATCCAGGAGGCTTGAGACAGCCTGGGGTTCCACCCCTACTATTTTCAAAACTGGCTGCGATTACATGTAAAGCGTGACATGTACATGGGACTACTAACGGCTTAACGTCCCCTATGAAGGACGAGAATTTACATGGTTCGTTTGCCCAAGTCCCAAATGAACCACGAGGAGAGCAGATTCTGGTTTTAATAAATTATTCAGTAAATAGGGTTATGGTAGGCGCTCGGTTATCATGGCAACTAATCTAAATATCAAGAACATTGTTGTTTACAAACTTTCCCTACAAACCTCCCAGTTTTCATCAATATACGTCATGTGGTGTATGAGTCCCGTTTCTTCATAATTTTAGCCATTCACAGACCTCTTATGGGCAATGATTGCCATGGCAAACAAGGATGGTGATTAGGATTGAGAGGTGGCTTTTTAAGAAATGTAATGAAATCGCTCGTCGAAAATTTTAAGATGTTTAGTAAAGGGCCTGTATGATGTAAAATGTATAGTTGTTCTCCTACTTGATGAGCGAATTTGGCATTTGAATAATCTGACCACCCAGGTTTCGTGGGAAATAAACTGAGGGTTGATGTTAAGCATAATGCAACGGCAAAGCCCTTCGATCCTGTGCTAAATTGATGGTTAAACCATATCAAAACGGCAAGTTTGCTTGCGTTATCTTCGGGAAGAATTGGAATTGACAGGCTGAACTGTCATGACGACAATAACGAAAATACAGTGTTTTTCATCCAATATTAAAAAAATCACACGCCATCCGGTAAGTCAAAGGGTGGTTCCAAAGACGATAGGAACAGCACCTTCTAAATGTTTCATTTAGAGAGAAACTTGTCTTCCTATAATGCTAAATGGTTCGTACCATGATCCAGTATGTGTGAAGCAGTGTTGCTCTTGCTACAGTATTGCGTAATTTACAAAAAAAAAAAAAAAACTTTGAAGTTGTTTAAGGGGTTGACACCGAGGTGTCTAAAAAAACAAACATATGTGAAAATTCTGTCCCGAAAATGTGGAAATTCTGATTTGTTACTGGTGTTGTCAAGTTTCA
>JAMKCH010021700.1:0-34856 GCA_023653785.1 Ophioderma brevispina
CTAAAAACAGATCTGTCTGTCTGTCCGGCTATGCATTTCGTTATGCTTTCACATAATATGTTTTTTTTTTTTTTTTTTTTATACTGTACTGTACTAAACACTTGTCAGTACTTAAGGATAAAAAGTGTTCCAAATGTTAAAGAACCACAAGATATTTCATAATCATGCTAAAAATACCCTAAGTACTAACGCTTTGTGACATAAAATGAGCATAAAAGTCAGGTTTTTTATGTGGTAAGAATAGGATTTTGTGAGATCACATGACCCTATCGAGGTGAAATTTCCCAAAACTGGTGCATTGTGGGATTGACTCAATACACCCTCTGAATAATAATATTAATTTGAGCCACTGGATTTGGCTGTTAGACTCACGCTTCCAAACTCAGGTGCATTCGGTGACAGAGGACTGAAAAAATAGGTGTCTTTGGGTGAGAGGCAGCCAAATAACCCCAAAATAGGGGTTTTCTGAGTGACAAATTGCAAAATTTTCCCCCCAAAAAAGGGGTCTTTGGGTGAGATATTTGCCAAATTTTCTAAAAAATAGAGGTTTCTTGGGTGAGAATTTTCAAAAATTTCCCCAAAAATAGGCGTGATTGGGTGACAGGATTTGTACAAAAAATGGGGTCTTTGTGTGATTTTTTTTTTTAAATGGGGTGTTTGGGTGAAGGTGACAACGATGCTGAAAAGGGACAATTAACATCCTTACATACGGTTCGCTTCCAAGATGAAAGTGCCCCCCCCCCGGGGGGGCTGATATTTGCCATGAAGGTATAGGGCAGTCTGACGTTTGTTATCAGGGTTTCAGAGTGACCCAAAAGGTCAAGGTCATCTAGAGGTCAATTTGCGTAGAACCACTAACATTGGAACAGAACAAATCTGTGGTCAAAGGTCACACACATAGGTCGAAGGTCACACATGGGGGAGAAGCACTAGTTAGTACCTATTTTCGGTAATTTACTTTAGAAATTGGTTACGGTTTTCAGCTCAGCAATGGCCTAACACCCGGAAGGGGAGGGGGAGCGGGAGGGGGGAATTTCCCCTGACGCGACGGCTTTTACCTGGGGCAGCGGGCTGACCAAGTCAACCAATCAACCAACAACAAAAAAAAAAAAAAATTTTTTTTTTTTTTTTTTTTCTTTATTTTATTGTTATTGTTTATTTTCGGTACTTGGTACCTCTAGAAACAAAGTATGCGCGCAAATTCTTATATCACAAAGCACGAAAGTGAAACACTAATGCATAATTCATACATTGCCAAAACTAAGAAGCTATTCAATTAGCTGCGGTCGCGTAAACGGTAGACGAGACATATAAGTCGCGTGCCATTGACACCACCTGTTGAGTTAGTAGCTTTGGTCCCCAGACTAGCATTCAAAATTAACCAAGATGTGCGCAAGGTAAATGCGGTCACGTTACTACAATCGATACTGCTGGAGACAGTTTCCCTACAGATTCGGACAGTCTCTGTGAGCTGCTCCCTATTTGTGTAATTCCAGGAGCCCTGTGTAATTCGCGTTCTGTGGACTAGTTGGCTGGTATAATAGAGGGCGCGGTATTGGGACCGGCATGTCCACTGGGTGGCAAGCTGAAACGTCTTCAAATTTTGATTTTAGCCTTATCTTTTAACAAAGTGCACTCAAAAGCCCAGAGACAGAGCAGAGACTGGGGGACAGTCTACAAATCAACAAACTCGCAGCATGTCAGACCGCCCAGCACAAGATTCTCTATAGTCGCTGCGGCTAGAAGTGACAAATCGATGTGAAATTGCTGAGCGCGGAGTAAATTGCCTAAATTTACTATCCAACTGGCACTTAGTTTGAGAAAACATACCAGTCCCGGATACCAGTCTACCATGTCAGTCATGAAATTCCATTACTTTTTTGATATAACTAGTGATTTTCAGACATTTTAAAGCAGTTTTTTCAGATGCCATGCAAGAAAGTAGTCCACCCAAGATTTTTGATCCTTACGGCAGCCAGGTTATTGATGTTTAACCTTCGGTATATCGTCTCAGGTCGTATTCTCAAAATCGTGACAAGATCACCCACAACTGCCATCCCTATACTCTGACCTGCTCGAAGTATGAAGTAGCGACGCGGGCGTATACATTGAACCGACTTTCAGCGCGCGCGTAGGTAAAGCACAATCGCACTGCAACTGAAAGGCGGCACTGTGTGTACTCGCGCGTCGCCACTTCATACTTCAGACGAGACAAAGTATGACAATTTTACACTCTTGATAATTATTCTCTCTCAATTGCGATCGCTGTACTCTCAATGTAAATCAGAGGAGACTTTGCAAAGACACCGGACACCTGTTTTGCATTTTAGTCACGACTATTTTATTCTCTTTTCACAGATGTGTCTCTTTATGACCCTTTCGTTTATTGCCGTCTGGACGCCTTATTGTGTGGAGAGTTTGTGGGCCATGTATCAAACGGAAATTTCGGTCCTTGCCGCTGTCATGCCTACAATGTGTTGCAAGAGCTCGCCTATGCTAAATCCTCTGATACTAACTTTCAGTTCCTTCCGCTTTCCGTGAAGATTTCAAGAAATCATGCCCTTGTCTTTTACGTAAACGTCAAGCCGTTGAAAATATACCGAGACCCACTCGAGAGCAGAACTCCAGTACGTACTATATTCGGCAGTGCGGCGGTCCGGGCAATGCAGATAACGCTGCCGCTGTTTACTATAACCAGGAGCGAGTCTTCATTGGTCATATACGAACAGAAAGCATTGATACCGAGTCAGCTCTAATAAAGAAAAGTGTAGGAGACAGGGCACAGTCTCAGCTTAGTATTGATCATGAAGGTGAGGTTGACAGGACAGAAAGGAAGTGTGCGAGAAAAGGCAAAAAACTCAGAACTACGGCAGTTAAACCTACAGACACCAAAGAGAACAAAAGCCGATCGACCTCATGTTGACGTCAGCAAACGTGTTATGCGCCAATGTAATAGTAACATGCATGTGTGTTTGACTGCATATCCGTTCGTCCGTCCGTCCATTTTGTGTACTTGTCTACACTTTGAAAAATGCTGCTTCAGTGCAAGAAAGTTGTATCTAAAACATAACAGAAACCATTTTTTGTTATCATACTTTAATTTAAGTGTCAAAACTCTAGAAAAATCAACAATGGGGAACATGTAAAAAATAGGAAGTAAATTTTGTACAGAGGTCAAAAGTAAAACAGGTCTTATTGTTTTGAAACCTACACCAACTTATTCATCTGGTCATGAGGATTAAAAAAAGGTGTAGTTTGAAAATCTACCGTCATTAGTTTCAGGATTATAGGCTGATATGGTTCAAGGTCATCCTGGGATAATAGCGGATAATTCTTTCAGAGTGCTCCGATTTTGACGAAACTATAGTCTCAAATTGTTGTCTGGTCATATTCTATAACAGGAAAGGTATATTTGCTCTGAATTTGACATTTTAGTATAAATTAGCATTAATAACCCCATAGGATAGACCATTGTTACATTTTGACCTCTAATTACGTGACCAAATGGTGAAATGAGTACAATTAATTATGTTCCCTGGTCCTTTGGGACTACTGTATAATTTATGAAGAATTTGGGACCAATACATTATTGAATTATTTTGAGGTCGTTGTGTTTTCATGGTTTTTTCTCTATTCGCAAACCGCGACGGCAAATGACACATACTTCCCGGAGAACATGTGAAATAACATGTGAAAATTACTTACTCCTTATGATACGGCCTACGTCACTACGAACTATTTTTGATTTTAACTAAAAATCCTGTAATGCGTTTTGGACCTTTCCCTTTTCACGCAAATACTGGCTTTGTAGTGAAATAGATAATAACATTAAAAAATGTTCACACCTTTTGTTTAAAAAAAGAAAAAGAAAGATTCCGTTACCGAGATGTTCTCGTATTGTACTCTCGAAATAAAAGATGGATACCGTTGGCATGGCAACTTCAGTCGAAAAAAAATATTTGATTGTATATTTGAACTCTTTATCCCATCGCATATATTTTATCACTCAAATTACCTAAATGACTGTTCTTGGCAAAACTTCCCTTTACAGAAAGAACAAAGTTAATTTTGCCACATTTCCCACGATATATTGCAAACAAAGTACAATATGATTGTGATAACAAATAATTTTGTCCCAAAGACAAAAGACAATAAAAAAAACATAAAGAAAAAAGTGAGTGAACAAACATGTGGATTTAGACTTTTCCTGCTTACTGATGAAGTTATTGATGGTATAATTCCGACCTTAACCACAGACTTGTTCAATGTATTGAACCTTTGTGTCAAAGTGAATTGATTTTTCAAATATATATGCTTAAGAATTCAACTATAATTAATTAAAATACAGTCCCACAATGTGACTGTGATTACTCAAATTTAGTCCACTACATATCCCTTATTGAATTGCGTATATGTTTCAGTATAGAGCAATAGAGGCATATAGTCCTGGAGGCCAAAACTCCCATTTTTATAAACCTGAACCCAAAAGTAGCGCCCGCACAATTTTTTTTGGCTGTTTCTGCCATCCTGAAGACCTACTGATTGAAGAACGGCGGGGTGCCAAAAAATTTGCACCCTTGAGCCTTTTTTGAAGTATCCAAGATGGCTGCCAGCCACCACAATAAAATTAGTAATCTTGGTGCCATTTGATTTCCAATTTATTAATGTATAATCACATTACATTCCTGTAAAGCCGCATCTGTTGCATTGCGAATCCATTGGTCACTTAAGGCCATTCTTGGAATGAAGACACCACAGCAACTCTCGTCCACGCTTTTGTCACTTTGCGGTTGGATTCGTGCAATTCCATCCTTTCGGTCTACCTTAATCTGACATTGCGCGGTTGCAACGTATTCAGAATTCCGCTGCTCGTCTTATGGTTCGCACCTCTCCGCCCCGATCACATAACTCCTGTTTCCTCAAGGTCTTTACATTGGCTTCCATCCATCAACGCGCAGTCTACAAAGTGCTTCTGCTTACTATAAGGCTCTCACAATATTGGCTCCAAAATATATGTCATCATATGGCACGCTCCACGTATCAAATCAAGACGAGTTTTCCCGCGCAATGTCATTCACTGCACGCACTTGTGTAATCGGTTTTCCTCGTCATATGTCGAGTTTACAGCCCTATGTTTCGAGTTTACAGCGCTATCTGCCCAGTTTGCCCTCTTATACATCGTTGTGCTCTCTATATGGTGAGTTTGACATAATCATGTTCCAGTTTTACGCTCCACGTATCAATCATGGCGAGTTTTCCCGCGCATGTCGAGTTCATCACGCGCTTGTGTGTATGTAATTTTCCTCGCCATTGTCGAGTGTGCAGCGTTAGATGTCGAGTTTACAGCGCTATAAAATGTCCATTTTGCCCTCTATACATCGAGTGTTGCTCTCTATATGTGAGTTTGACATTAATAATGTCCAGTTTCAAAATCTGGACATGATTTTTTCTCACATGAGGAAAACTCGCCATGATTTTTTGGTGTATGTGTTAAAAAAAATCATGTCGAGTTTGCTCTTTTGATAAGAAATGTCGAGTTTGCTCATGTTGTAGAAAAAAAATCAGTCGAGTTTGCTCTGTTAGGAAAAATCATGTCGAGTTTGGCCATGTGAGAAAAAAAATCATGTCCATTTGCACATTGTTGAAAAAAATCATGTAAATAAAAAAAATAAAAAAAATCATGATTTATTCTGGACATGATTCTCGGGACATGATTTTTATGAAAACTTCCCGGCACATAGAGTTCAAACTGATAGGCAGCGCTGTAAACTCGACATATCGCGGGGTAAACTCGATATACAGCGTATGAAACTCGCCATGATTTTGATACGTGGAGCGTGCCATAATCACTGCATATTATGTGTGGTATACTGTAGCAAAACCTCGCTCATCGTCCTCTCCAGGAGCGCTCCACTTTTGACCATACTCGGTAGTCCATGTGCTGCTTGGGGTTTCATGCGACATTCTTCTCTTTTACCGGATAAACGTTCAATCGATGATGATTTATTTCCGTATAAGACAAGAAATCTAGTGTTAAAACCGAGCTCACGAACTTGATACCCACAATGGAACGGTAAATGGGGCGGTCCAACGGAGCGCTCCATACCGTCCATATGTTATTGGAGCGCTCCTGGAGCGGACGATGAGAGAGGTGTGCTACAGATATACCACCATATATATCTCCTTACAAACCGGGTCGAAATCTTCGCTCACCTTCACAGACACTTCTTTCTGTTACCCATAAGGGCCCGGACCAATTCAATGGTGATCGAGCGTTTGTCACCGCAGCTCCCAAATTATGGAACAAAGTACGGAGCACACAGATCCGCCGCGTCCGTCTCTATCTTCAAGTCATTACTGAAAAACTTTTCTGTTTTTCATACTTTAATGTGTTTTTAATCTAAATATGAGTATATACTAATGGTGTCTATACAATTGTATTTCTGCTTTTAGCTGTATTAACTCATTGTGTATATATGTTATAATGTTGTTATCCATGTTGTTTATATTTATATTTTTAAGATGTTTTTTACAACATTGTATTAGTTTTAGGATGGTTGATGTACAGCGCTTTGAGGCCTTGTATAATGCGCATTAAAATTCTTTTATTCTTATTATATTATTGCAACAAAAACAAATAATTCGGCTTCTAAAGCAGCTATGGCCTAAGATGATTATTGTGTTTTTGTATGGGTTTTTGGTGTCAATGAATTCAAATTGTACTCCTTTTTACACTAAAGTTCTTCCCTATACCGAAACCAAGATGGCCGCAACACCAATAATAATTATCAATCGCTCAGCTCTAGCAGCTAATAAAATGATGATTCTAGTGTCTTTGTATAGGGTTTTGGTGTCGAGAATTCACAAAGTTTGTACTTTTTTTTAATACTTAAACTTTTCCATAAACCGAAATCCAAATGGCTGCCAATGGCTGCCACACATTTGCTTCTCAAAACGTGCTCTCAGCTTCAGAAGTACATAAGATTATTGGGTTTAGTGTCTTTAATTTAGATTTTAATGGTCAACGTGGTTCAATGATATCATTATTTATGACTTCAGGGAAACCCAGGCTGCTTAGCACAATTCTTTACAAAAAGAAGCTCCAAACTTGCATTGATCCTCTCACTGATAACATCCAAGTGGTTTATCGATACCGTTCCGGGGTGGTGTAGGATAGCCACTGAGGTGGTGAATGCTAATAGCAGTTTGATTATAGGAGTTCAGCTAATGAATGAATATGAATTAAGTTTGGCAGCCAGAGGAGTTGAAAGCTTCAAATGAAACCAAGTGTGACATTGGCTTAAGCAAGAAGCAAATTAGAAGGATTGTTTCTCAATAAACACAGAACTAATCTTTTCCAGAGTTTGAGGTTTGATGACTCACTCATTGGATGTTTAAAGAATCTTCTGTTAGAGTTATGGCCCAATACAAATTTATTTTTGAGGGGATAGTGGTGATATGAGGATAACAAAGGACAAGTCAAACAAATGAAGAAGAAAAAGCTACAGTAGGAGCCAGTCAGCTCAGACAGAAGTTCACCGTAATAGACGGATGTGTTATTCTTCTGGATAGCCACAGGCCAGTAATGGAAAAGTATAAAGACTGTGTCGGGGTTCATTCATGTACATAATCAAAAATAATGAATTAATACAGGTATTTCGGTACGCCATGCGCCGAAGCATCATGGGCGTTACAATATTATACGCTTATCACTAGGGGAAAACATCAGAATGATTTCGATTCAACTAGGGCGCAACCGTGGTGCAGCTCCTATCAGCACTTAGATTGTAACATTCACCTGACGTCCCAATTGAATCCTGGGTAGAGAGAGGCAAGTGAGGTAAAGTGCCTTCCCAAGTGCACAACCAAGTTGGCCTCCGCGGGATCGAACCCACAAAACCTTCAGGATCATGAGTCGGCCGTCAAATCCACTGGACCACAAGTGCCCTCGTAATCCAAAAAAGCTTAGGCAACAGCAGATGTCTAACCTGATCTTTGATCGCTACTTGAGTTTTGTATCAAGGGTGCAACAAAGAGAGGATTCGCGCGATGGAAAGCAGGTCAGTAGACAGCACCAGATTAGCCGGAGTTGCCCTCTTCCACCACAGCAAAGTCATTTTTAATAATGTAAAAAACAAAGTACAGATTATCGACATCATTGGTCAACACCTGCTGCAAACACTGTCAAAGAATCACATGCACCAGCTCGGCAGACAGGACAACTTTCTGTCGACACGCCGGGCTTTGGGCACTAAATCCTCCAGCTCCCCCATTCAAACATCTTAAAGACATGGAATTAATGCCTGGGCTAGAGTAGATACTTCACAAACCAGACCAACTCACTATTACACCATGTGACGGAACTACCACCTGGTAGCAATCTTCCACTCAAGGAATGGGTCACCTTTAAACCCGGATTTGAACAGGAAGTCGGCGTCAACCAGCATATGCATCGATGGTGGAGCTGCGACAATCTCCAACCTGCCAAGTGGTTCTCCATCACAGACTGAGGATCACATTTCTCAATTAGTGCCCTACATTTCTTCCGCCGTGGACATAGACTTCTCAACAATCTCAACCGTGTGCTGTCTCCACGTCTACAAACATATTTAGCTGCTGCCTCATACACAAAGAGAACAAACAAATCCGGCCTGGAAAAGTTCTTAGAAACAGCGCACAGTAGACATCGATTTATTGTGACAGGATCTTCATTGGAGTCGAAATAATCTTTCCCTAGAGGCAGCCAAAATCAGAGAAAGGGCTAGCTTTCGACACTATAGCAACTGCATCATAAGAGCAAACTAAACAGAGTCATGATTGTTTCACCTATGTCACCAGTAAAAACGGGAGAGAGAACAAATAAGAGATTAGGAGGTATTTCTGATCCTGTGTCCATATTGAAGTGTTAGGGGTTTTATAGACTTGAGGTAGGGTACTTGATGAGTTCACTTTCAGGTATAATATAGTTGTTCCTGTTCAGAATTTTAGCTGGTCCCAGTCAATGGTATGTTGGTCGTTCCACACTTGTGTTCGGCGATAGCTGAATTTGTGTGTGTTGCCCGTCTGAAGTCGTTTCTGGTGTTCGTCAATTCTCTTTTTTAATGATCTACGGTTTCACCAATACACTTTGTCACATGCTCCACCAGGAATTAGAGTAAATAACTCCAGGTTGGAATTCCCTGGGAAAAGGGTCTTTAGGTGTAATAAGTGTTGTTGTTGTAGAGTGTTAGTAGTCTTAAATACACACGTAGATTCTTTTCTGTTTCGGGCTTTTGGCTTCCGACCTACGCATAGCCAAGGAAGGTCGGACCTTACATATTAATCAGAAAGCATTAAAAGGAAAAAAGTGATTCGCATAGGTCATATCACTCTGACCAATTCAAACGACTCCGAGATATGTTAGTATCCTTTGATGTAGAACATTATTCACATAGGTCATCTGAAGACGACATTGACATTACCATGGACCATCCCTCCGCATCGCTGATGTGAAACGGATGTTGGAGTTTTGTTTGACTAAAAGTACTTCTATTTGAAGGCGAACGAACTCCAAAACTGAGGGCTAAACCGTATCGTTTCCCACCCAGTGGCTAACCTGTTTATGGAGTCCTTTGAGCAGGAAGCCATTTACTGCACACATAATCCACCGCGCATATGGATACGTTATGTGGATGACACTTTATGTGTTATAGATCGAGACCATTTCGTCTTTCTTTGACCACCTCACCAGTCTTCGCCAGGGATTGTCCTCAAAGTCACTCATGAAGAGGAGACCAAAAGGACAGATCGCATTCCTCGGTGTTTTGATTAAGATGAAACCTGACCTATTTTGACACGACGTATATCGCAGAAGACAAGTGAGTGCCTTGGGGGGGGGGGGGCATAGGGCACGCTGCCCTCCCGACAGCGACCGATGTTGGTCGGTAAACAAAGTTGTTGCTTTGAGGGCGTTGTGTAAATAGAGTTTCCTAAGAATTGGTTACTATGAATGCTTAATTGGCAATAATAATTACTACTACACTTAACTACTAGCTGTGCATGGGGGACAGGTTTTGCCAAATTGAGACAGACTTATTATGATAACTTTTGCATTCGTGTTTCACCTGGATCTGCCATTTACAACTATCACCTTAGTGTTAAAAAACACTGATAATGACTTTCAGAGTAAAAATTGAATTATTAACCATTTTTACACCTAAGAAAGAAAACAAAACTTGTCTTTTTTTTTACAATGTATTTGCTTCATGAGCTGTGAGACATTGTAATTATATGCGTGTTGTGATTGCGGCCCATCTTGGATTTCGGTCTAGGAAACGACTTTTAATGTTAAAACAAGAAGTACAATTTGGAATTCTTTTGACACCAAAAACCATAAAGACGCAAGACTCATGCTTTAGCTGCTTTAAAAGTGAAGTTTGCTAATATGTGGTGGCGCGCCATTCTTGGGATTTCAGGTATAGGGAAGACTTTAGTGTTAAAAAGGAGTACAAATTTGAATTCATTGACCACAAAAAAACCCATACACAAGATACAAGGAATCATCTTATAGCTGCTTTGATTTAGAAGGCGAGTCGAGTGTATTGCTAATTTTATGTGTTGGCGACCATATTGCGCCATCTTGGATAGGTCAAATGCTCAAAGAGTGCAATTTTGGCACCACTCAGTTTCTCAATTCAGTGGTTCAGGATGTAGAAACAGCAAAAAAAATTGTGCTAATGTTTTAAATAGCGATACTTAAATTATTTTATTCCCCTGGATTGAAAGCAGTAGGGGAATTTGGCGATAGCGCGCATGTGTGTATGTATTTGTGATGTTTCCAGTTGGTTAGGGTTTCATGGTTAGGTGTTCGTTTTTCAGGTTTCTTCGAAAAGTTGAAAGTCTGATATAAACCAGACTTTGGGGTGCAATAGGGGTTCCGTCATATGTGGATGTCAAAAGGTCAGGTAAACAAGGTCAAAGTCATCTGGCGGTCATGTTCCAGATGCCATTGCCAGGGAGATGACGCAAAAGTTAAGGTTCAGGTTCATTTATTCGCATAAACTATCGTACGTGACAGAAATGATCATACAGATATTATATAATAATACATAATACATGAAGTATCGATTATAAACTGATTAATTTAAGATGAACAGGTGCGGAATATGATATGATGGGACCAGTAATGGAAACCCGATATAGGGTTATAAGTTATTACTGGCCCTGTTATCCATAAGTAAAATATACTCAATATTACAATACATTACACTAAGACACAAGTAAGGGTATGAAATAAGATATTACATGGTAAATGATACATAACAAGAACAGACAATATATCTACCTAAAAACACTTAACGGGAATACCGGATACGGGAATTGACAAGAAAGACAGACTTTCAAAGATCTTGCTGAGGTCTGTAATACTATTGGCAAATGAGGAAGCAGAGGTATAGAGGTAGAGGTGAAGAAAAAAAGTGTTTTGACAATGTGTTTTGTTAGAGTTTGGCCAAGTTGTTGTTTTGTTGTCATTTATATACCCCAATTGTATTTAGTTTTGTTGTATGTAATAATACTGTATTTTATAAACCTTTCTGTCCTCGTGATAAAAAAGCTTATTTTGGGGGCACGCTATTAAAATTACCTTGAAAAAAAGGTATCGCCAAATTTTAACCAACCAATAATCATGTTTTTGTATTTTTACTTTATTACATTAAACGTGTTTAAACGGTCCACATGCTCCCGAATTCTGCCAAAACCGAATAAATAAAAATCAAAGATGTTTTCTGCTGTATGGTATTTATGTTACGAAAATGTTCAGATATCAGATAATTTCATTATCTTACATGCGCAATGTACCGCACAATCGCCCATGATAGCCAAAAGGTTGGTGAACACGTTGTGATTTGTTATTTGTGTGTATTTTGAAGTATATATTGCTTATATCGGATACATTAAACGTGGCACAACCCCAAATTTCCGCTTCTTTCAAAGCATCCTTAGGAAAGACAGCGCGCGCACATGTATAAATGTATTTTATGTAATTAATTAATTCCTTAAATAAATAAATAATCGAAATAAAGAAAAATTATGATCTTTCACGTTAAGGTGGGTCCATAGCTGGCTTAAGAGTTGATTAAAATATAATGAAAAATCAGTTTGTCAATAGATGGTTATAATAAAAAAACTGAAAACCAATGTATGGCCATTTGTCGAATAATCATGATTCCTGGTGTACTTTTAATTTCCCTGCTGCGGGTATCATAGAAAATTCAAATTAAAAAATATAGCATTTTTCCAAAAATCATGATTTTAAGATTTTTGGAGAAAAAACCTCCCAAATCTTGAGTTATGATCATTTTCACAATACCCACAGCAGGGAAACCATGTAAAAGTACCACAAGCTTTCATACTCTGCAAAGAAAATGTAAACTAGGATGTAGGGTTTGGAAATTAAAATTTCAAAATGTAAAAGTATGAAAAAAATGCTGTATTGTGATTTTTACACATCTAACAGCTAAAACAATCATGAATCATGCGATTGTTAGGCAAACACACATCATTGGTGTCATTTGTTTATTTTATAACCATCTATTAAATAAATGATTTTTTTCATTACTATTTAATCACTCTTGAGCCATCTATGGGACCCATCTTAATTTTAACAAGTTCGAACAGTACAAAGTATTATGATCTACGGTACAGTTGTAATGACATATCCATATTTCAAGAAGGTAATCACGGTGTTTACAATTTTTCATTTTTCTATGACATTTGGAAGATGCAATTATATTAGATAAGCTGAGAACTTGGTATTTGGGAATATTTATATTAGATAGGTTGTGTCAAAACCGCGTATTTCTGTTGGGAACAAATGTTTGTTTCGCGTGAGGCAGACAAATCTCTAATGGATTTTCTCTAAGGCTGTCTAAGCTAATATGTCAGTTCGGAAAAAGGTATGGGTCTGTCATATTGACTCAGAGAAAAGTGGCAATGTTTGTTTTAAAAATCGGTACGCTTTTCATCTGTTAAGAACTATGAGAACTAGGAAGTGCGTATTGTACCTGTATTGTAAATGTAATTGGGCCAAAAAAAAAAAAAACAAAAAAACTAAAAAATCAATAAAACTCAAAAACTTAAAAAACATATCAACACTTTTTTTTAATTTTTTTTTTTTGTGTTTTTTTTTTTTTTTTTTTCCCCTAGTGGTTATGGGGTTTATTGTTAGTGTAGGCCATAAATAAATCTAATTTGGTTTCCTGTAGAATTTAGGGTACATATGGAACTCTTTCCTTTAATGCACTAAAATTCCCAAGATCACCTCAGTCGTCAGAGCCTTATGAAAGGTGCCTGTTTCAATTCGTGTTTGGGAACCCCCGCATTACTCGGAAGCAGGATCGATTTTGTATAAATGAAAGGCTGACATTTTTCTCATTGTCATCTGAAATATCAGCCTTAAAATCCATTTCATTCCAAGATAGTGGCAAAAAATGCGTCTATGGTTCATACTGCCTATCTCGTCGGCAAAAAAAATATTATGATATAGATTTACCGACCTGAACCAACCTATTTCCGCCCATAACGATACTGCTTCACCATTCTTAATTATGTTCTACCATAAAAACCGCAACTTTGTTTTCCCACGATACTTGAAGGGTTAGTGTTATGAAGTGCCATGCTCTCATATCCAAGTAGAGAACATAAACTTGGAACTAGACCTTTAATATTAATACTCTATGTGAGCCCATAATAATGGAGTGCCACTGGCAGTGGCGCATGCCCATTGACTGAGTATTATAATTTAATTAAAGGAATATTACGTGATCCACAGCCTCAATCCCCGACATTACCTAAAATATATATATATATATATAATATATATATATATATATTATATATATATATATATATATATATATATATCATATATATATAAATTATATATATATATATATATAATATATATATATATCATCTGAACCGTTGTACCAAGTGAAGTATGTGTATCTAATCTACGTGCAGATTCAATCTACTCTTGAAAAATCGTAAAATGTATTTTTGTCCGTAATGGACGAAATTACAACACAGCAAACTATGGGGCCAATGCTTTTGTCCTTGCAACAGGAAATGGTTAAGGCTATGAAATTAAGTCTCCAGATGATATGCTCAAATTGATCCATCCCCCCCCCCTTTAGATAATTAAGGACATCGCCGGATAAGAAATGAAGGAGGCCCTCTATAATCATCATAGTAAAGTTCATATAAATTTTGGACTTGGTGTTTTACAACCCTACTTGAGAAGGAGGGAAAACCCACCACCCTCGATGTTTTTTTCCTCAAAATACATTGTATCAAGAAAAAATGAGAAAAGTTGAGAAATTAAGGATGCTAGCTGGAAAAAAGCAAAGCTTAGAGCATGCCTCCATTGCAATGACCAGTTAGATTTAAATGAAGAAACGGAAAAAAAAAAAAAGAATGTTCATAGCTGCCCTTTGTTCTGGAGCTTGTAAATGGTGCCTAGATAGACTTTGGTCCTTCATAAGACTACAAAGCGGTTACATGAGGCAGCCCTTCATAACAATACCCAAATACACATTAGCTTATGCGATGTAGTATATGAGTGCTAAGATTTGGATTATATAACGTCTGACAACAAGCAAACTCTATTATGCAAAACAATGGCCACATCTTCATGGCCCATGACAGCGCTATTTCTATCATGAGCAAGTAAACTCTCACTCATACTATTAAAATCTCAATTCACATGGGCGCAGTCAATAGCTTTCAGTCACCAGTATATACACCCCTGAATTTAGTTGATTTATGATACCCAGAAACTGCCTGGTCAAGCGCGTTGTTAACATGTACCCATCCAAGGATACTGAATGAAGCCCTTGGTAGATTAGCGTACCTTACCTTATAGTGTATGGTGTGTATATGTATAGTAATAGGTTGTTGTTGTTTTTGGCCATTCCATTTAGTGTTAAGGCCCCCCAGAAAACAAAAATGCAAAATTGGGGTCTTCCCCCCAAGAACCAGAATGCCACTCACATATATGTGCTATTAAAAAACGCACATCCTGCAAAGCTGGCATTGTGGTTTCTTGGGGGGGCAAGGGTTCATATTGGAATTCAATTACCCATTGAAGCCTGTATTATAATTCTAAATAAAAGCGAATTTTTGAGAATTTATGTAAGTTTAATTTTTTTGAAAACCACGAAAAGGTAAAACTTTGAGCATGTCCCTTATCATGCGGAAGGTTTCAAATTCATCATTTTACAGAAAACTATAGCAGGGAGTCCTTCATTCCTTATCCGGCGATGTCCTTTAAGCTATTGTTTTATTCGTTTAATCCAGAAATTAGGATATGTTATGAAAGATCTCATTATAAAAAATATATTCCGATCTGCCACTCGTACAAAAGAGGTAAGCTTGTTGCTTCTCATAGGCTCTGATTTTTCGGCGTTTAGTGCGTCGGGGCTGATAGGTATCACGCGTATCTTTTTGACGTAACACATACTTGCCCTCAAACTTAAGTTCATTATTAATTATTATCATTCTCATCAATCTATAGAATGCCAAAGTTATTCCTATCACAATGACGCTGCTATGCAAAGCTTTTACAGATAATGGCATTATGCAAATATCGTGTGTCCTATCCATTTTGCAGAATTGCAGACTGATTTTCTGAAGTTAATATTTGTAGCAATTACACTAAGTAAAATGAGTCTGACCACAGTAAAACTGTGCAGATGCTGTTTACTGAAAATATCAACAGAACAATATGTTAGCAATTACATAGGTAAATGAGTCGCAAGTGATGCCAACATGAATTCTGTTTCGTTATATTTATATGTGTGTCTATGCGAGTTGATTCCTGTGTCTAGTTCTACAAAAAAGGATGAATCTTATTGTGTGTTCAATTAACTTTTAAGATTCAATACTCACTTGTAATTGTTTAATTGTGTAAACCTAATTCATTTTTGGATGCAGAAAGGTACCATAGTCGATACATGTGGAACTGATTTTGGTGTGAAAATTTCAATTACCATATTGCAACCAAGGGGTTTTTTCTAATCAAAATTGTAGAGGATTCTAAAAATCATGGGTGTTATTTTTTAAAGGTGTTCTTGGATGTAATCTAGGGGCGAGGGGATACAGGGGTCAAAATATAAAACGGGCCAATTGTGTTTTAAAGTATACCATCATGTTCCAGTACCTTTCCAGGATTACAGAAAGGTATAGTTCCCTATCTGACGGGTTATAGTCAAGAGTACAGGCAAAATGGGTTTAAGAGTCACCACTAGGGGTTAAAATTTCAGATTCATCTTTCATTAGTCAATTTTTTTCATGCATTATTCCATTTAATATCACTCAGTTTTCAAAATGCCATCTGAACACGCAATAGAAAATCCCCCTCAACTCGACCCCTGTTTTTGATACATGCATTCCTAATGAAAGTTCATATAGCTTGTATGTGTATATTGTATAAAAGGTCCTGCCTAGCTCCCTTTGAGTTTTTACATGTTCCCTAAAAATTTTAATGTTGGTCATGTAATATTGTTATTCCATTTGTGCTAAAATAAATTCGGTGAATCGTATTAAATAAACCGAGTTTCGGTTTTGATCGCTCGCAAGTGTGTTGAATAAGCTTTATTTTATGTTCTCGTATGCAGCTAAGTGCATAGATCGAATAAAATTAGATCTGATTACACGTTAAAAATCCACTGGTCTCTTTTCCTCATCTTTCAGTTTGACGGAAAATGCCCAAGCTGCAGGGGCGGATCCAGCAATTCTCAATAGGGGGTGCCAGTCACTCTACGCACGCCGGGTAGACCCAATTTCTTTTTTTTATTAGATATATAATGGTTTTTAACGGGTTCTAGACAGATTTTATGGCTGAATCTGGATCCGATGGATGCCAGACGAGCAACCTTTGAGCATGTTTTGTAAAAACGCAGAAAATTAAAAATGGCCACCAAACCACAAAAAAACAGTCATCTCTTGTTCACTCAAAAGTGGTGTTTTCATCCTGTTCGTTTAAACATTCATTGTGCCAATTAACATATGATCTGTAACAAGTAATCAATGAATTCAATATGCCGCCAATACCATTAAAGTGTTGGACCGTGATCTATTTTTGACTGCAGGTTGGTATTTGGTATCGATTCCTGGTGTTTTGGCAGTCAAGCAATTAATTAACATATAGACATATTTTAAAAAATGTGATAATAAATTTCGTCATTATAGGATGTCAAGATGGCTCCCGCATATTTAAGATGGCTATAATTGATATCTGTGTCTAACCTAGTACCGCAATGTTTGTGTATATTCCTGTAAGTCATCAGATCAATGTACACATCATTAGGTAATCAGAGGAATCGATACATGTAAGATGTGACTCCAAAATGGGTTCCAATATGGCTGGTAAATGACAATTAATAAGCGGCGAAAAAATCCGATCCACTAATAGTCTAGAGAGATAGTTTCTTTGTTTTTGGTAGGTTTTAGGCGTCCATTGGCAACCATGTTGGCGATTGATGAAGAACGACTCAATGGCACAGCTTAAGATAGCCTTACTGGGGTTTTGGACGTGATAATCCAACTAAAAACCACAAATAATATCCTTAAGCCTACAGCGTGAATGAATTATGACCTTTACTGATTGACATTGCAGCCATATGAACGACTATCTAGGATGTCATCTTGAGATATCAAATACAATTGATATGCTGTAATATTTAATTGTTTCTGAAGCAGTAATAGATATACACAGACATGGCAGATCTAGCCTTTAAGTGTAATGAATTTTGCCAATTGGAGCCATCTTGAATGGTTTATTTATTGATGATTAGAAATTGTTTAAAGCGATTCATAATTGTTTCAATTAATATATTTATGCCTTAAAGGATTGGTATATATATCATGTTACCATTCTTCGGTCAAAAATAGATACACATCTTTAGATGCTGTTGTTGTATTGGCGGCCATTTGAATCGCTTAATTAGAGGTTAATGAACCACATTTCAATTGGTTCACCAATGGGTGTTTTGACTGGAAAAGCAAAAATAATTACAAATTTGAGTGATTAACCGTAGATTTTCAGTGTTTTGGTGCCATTTTGAATTTTTGCTTTCCTAGAAAATGCTCAACGTTTTTCGTTCGAAAAACATTGACAAACATTATATATATGGTTTATACAAGGTCACATGGTCGAGCCGGACTAAGGGCGCCGCCGCCAACATTCAGTCTATAGTACACCGCGTCGACTCATTTTTTATTGTGTATGATGCTTAAAACCGGAGATGATGGTATATTCATCTCAGGATTAAAACATCAATATTTCTTTATCCGATGTAAACCGTGATCGATTTACATCTTTCACAGTTGGAATTTCGATCTTGGCTGAAAATATATATGAGGACATTGAAAAATGATAATATTAAACAGCATACCCCCTTTTGGATGGTACCATTTGCACAAAATTCAAAACTCGGGCAAATTTCATATTTAGTTACTTCCATCATAAAGGGACATCATGGCCATAAAAAAAATTGGACATAATGAAAAGACCTTAATAAATCACTTCCACGAGTTGAAAACAATTGGATATTAGTTCTGTAAAAACAGTAAAGAAAAACACGGAAGAGTTCCATGGGGGAGGGGGCAGTGTGTGGCCAATTTTGAACAAAAAGCAAGGTGTTCACACGCCCCATGACAGACTTTACAGGTAATAGCCTGTTTTGCGACACAATTCACAAACATTCAGACCGGATTCAGGCATGTACTTTAGGCTTGTAGTAAGATATTGATCTGGCAAGTGAAGGATGGATTAGCCGGGATTAGCACATATACAATAGCAATGGTGTGTGAGCTGATGACAACATACTTTTCAAGTTTGGTAAATGCTGGCAGTAATGTCAGCATCCTTGTTCCAGAAATTGCCACAAACTGTCACCCTGGAACTCTTCCTGTTTTTTACTGTTTTACAGAATGTAAACATCCAAATTGTTTTTAAACTCGTGGAAGTGATTTCCGTAAGGGTCCTTTTCATCATGTCAATTTTTTCATGCCATTATGTCCTTTTAAGTTGATGAACTTAGCGCAAAAAATCGAGGTTAGAAGAGTAGATGATAGGCATCAGTGATCAATCTCTCGTAGTTTGGGAATGCACCTTTATAATGCCTTATTAATGACGTGGTTGCGACCTGCCTGGGGATGTTTACGTACCAAAATTTAAAAGGTCGACGATATAGTGGAGTTTATACATTATTAAGTGAGAATGTTGTGTAACTGCAAATAAAAGCTTCTAAATTATTAATTTTATTAAATTTCATGACCCCCCTTGAGTTAATTTAGTGAATGTAATGTTTAATGATCATTATGATCCTGACCATCAGAAGGTGCGAGAATTTGCTAGATTAAATTGACTTTTTGCGGTTTCCTCGAAAATGCTAAAGGTTTTTCGTTCAAAACATGCAAAAACATTTTATATATGGTATAACAAGGTCAAACGGTCTGTAGCCTGGACTAAGGGGCGCCGCGCACCCAACTATTCCCGGCACTCATACGTACACCGCGTCGACTCATTTTTTTATTGCTTGTATGCATGCTAAAACCTGAGATCGATGCGGATATTCATCTCAGGATAAAACATCAATATTTCCTTTATCCCGATGTCAAACAGTGATGCGACTTTACAATCTTTCAACAGTTGCACATTCGATCTTGCGAAAATGAAAACTAATATGAGGACATTAAAAAATGACTAATAGTAACAACAGCTACCCCCGTTGCGATGTCCATTTGCACAAAATTCAAAAACTCTTTCCTCTATTCTTGCGGCAAAATTCATATTTTTAGTTTACTTCAAGCATTAAAGGGACATTATGCGAATAAAAAAAATTGACATATGAAAAGGACCACTTATGAAATCACTTCCCGAGTTTGAAAACAATGTTGGATATTTAGATTCTGTAAAAACTAGCTAAAAAAAAACAGGGAAAGAGTTCCAGGGGGAGGGGGGCCAGTTTGTGCCGCCAATTTCTGGAACAGAAAAGACAAGGTGTTCACATCCCTGACAGAATTTACAGTGCTAAATAGCATGTTTGGCGACAACAATTCAAAAAGCATTCAGACCGGGTATTCCGGACATTGTACTTTAGGCCTTGTAGATAAGATATTGATCTGGCCAAGTGAAGGATGGATTAGCCGCGGGATTAGCACATATACAATAGCAATGGAGTGCTGATGGAAATGACAGCATCCTTTTCAAGTTTGGTAAATGCTCGGCCTTAGTAATTGTAGCCATCCTTGTTCCAGAATTGCCACAAACGTCACCCTGGAACTCTTCCTATTTTTTAATGCTTTTACAGAATGTAACATCACCAAATTGTTTTTAAACTCGTGGAAGTGTTTCCGCTAAGGGTCCTTTTCATCATGTCAATTTTTTCTGTGCCATTATGTCCCTTTTTAAGTTGATAAACTTAGCGCAAAAAATCGCGGTTAGAAGAGTAGATGATAGGCATCAGAAATTGAATCAATCTCTCGTAGTTGGGAATGCGCCCTTGATCATGCCTTATTAAGACGTGGGTTGCGACCTGCACTGGCCGGATGTTTACGTACCGAAATTTAAAAGCCGACGATATAGTGGAGTATATACATTATTAAGTGAGAATGTTGCGTATAACTGCCAAATAAAAGCTTCTAAATTATTAATTTTATTAAATTGCATGACCCCCTTGAGTTAATTAGCTGAATGTAATGTTTAATGATCATTATGATCCTGACCATCAGAAGGTGCGAATCGGCTGCCGAGAATTTGACCCTAGATGATTAAATTGACTTTTATGTCTTTACCTATCTGACATATTTTGGTGCTTTGCCTCAACTAAATTAGGTATCAATTCATATCTAGCCGACATGTCTTTCGCCTCTTAAGAAACTATAGCGCATCAATAAATCACGACTCTCTTATGATAAGACTACATAGCCATGACCTGCCTAACAATGCCATACACCTGCTGAGCAACTCTATTCCACACAGATGTTCGATTGTTATACCAAAAGTCCTTTTTAAGTTTGACAAGGTGCTAGCATTGTTTCTCACCGCCATTATTACAAGGTAGAAATCCACTTCCTGTTGAATCGACACTCGGGCGACCATTCAACTGGCGGCATCAGCCCTGCGATACATGTGTAAGAGGTCAGTGCCTACAAGCATACGACCACATTGTTTTGAGAAATGCCTACATTAATAGAGCGTTACTGGTTCACATCAAAGAACGCCGATCAACTCTTGTTAATGGAAATCGATCTTCAGACGTTGAGACCATGCAAAAATATTGGACTCAATCTATGACCACATACAAGTCGTATTGATTTTCCTGACGAATAAACATACAACCAAAATGATTTTTGAATAGGCTGCTAGTCGAAAACTTAATTAATGAGTGCTACGAATAAAATCACACCTATACCCTAGAAAATTAGATGCCCACTAAAGTCTGGATAAGCCCTCTCATTTATGTAAAGGTATTGATACGAGCAACAGCTGCAGTTACACAAAAGGCACTCAAGGATTGTTGGTGCCCATACAGGTGGGGTACCAACCAAAATCAATGGTTATAATGATAATAATCCTGTGGTTACCTATTTGAAATGATTGGGTCGCGGTACAAGACTTTGCGGCGGTTTAGGGCTACTTGGCCGGATCGGAACAAGAGGACCCTCCCGGTAGAGACTGTGTTATTCCAGAATGCAAATTATTCCATTTACAAGTTATAGTGAAAAGTGAAAAAAAGTACTCAAAGCATATTAGACCACATTTTTTTGAAGAGCGCACCCAATTTTCACAACAATGAGCGATTTTTACACCGCGTTGCCAATTGGCTAATGGTCCGTAGTAAACGATACCGACAGAATGTGGAAGAGAACGCAAAAGGGTATGGCGGAATCGGGAGTAAAATATCCCTACCGGTTTTCTGTCTCCCAATATCCTGTCGTCTTAGCGAAGGAGGAATTTGGTAATTAGAATATTTTTTTTTTTTTTTAATTATTTGTCGCGGGATCCCGATAATAATTCAAAGGTTGCTCGAAACGAGGCAGTTTCCAATGTGAAATATCCAGGAAATAGTGCCATGGTCGTGTCTACGCTCATCCATTAGTTTTTTATTGGTTCAGGCCAAGTCAAGTTAGGAGCGGTAGGACTTCCTAGAGTGAGGTGGCACTTATTTCATTATGGGCGGACATTAACGTAGCTAGCATTTCCAGCTCTGCCGTTAGTCCAATCTGGGAGTCCCACTTCTAATTAAAAATCGCTTTATTTTATGATAAATACGCACTTCATTAGCATTCTCGTTCGCAGCGTGCTATAGTTTCCAAGACGGGGTATTTTTTGGGGGGGCAATTACAAACGCTAACGTGCCCAAAATATCAACTTTTGAAAAATGGGGTCGCCCTCTTTAAAAAATGCGACTCCCCATTTATTGCTCCTTAAATTGCAAGATTGGGATGCTGTTCTTTTCATTTATGTACTTGTGCTCTATAAATTCATTTAAACCAGCCCTGCAAAAATGCATATTGGAATAATTGGGATGTGTTCCTTATTTAGGTATTCTGTCTCTATAAATTCATGTGACAACCAGTGCAAAAAATTGTATTGGAACCAACTTGCATTCTGGGAAGACACTTATACTTCCTCTTGTCTCTGAACAGTGATGAATCACCTTTTTTGCAGTAAACAATCTACTGGATTCCCCAAGTTTAAGGGTTCATCTCAAAAGTTATATACAGAAATTAATTTGAAGGTGAATATCGTCACGATCACCTCATTGTTTTGCGTTTATGACATTGCCCAAAGCCATCATTAAATGTCCTCATTCTAGCATGTGGTTCGACTAGTGATTTGAAAAGTATGATACAAATATGATCAGTTATAGCCCACCTCTATTTGGGCTCACTAGGTATCTCCTGGACGAAAAGGCAATTTCACCAAATTTTAAGTTAATTTACGGCGTGTTTAACTATCATCAGAAAATGCTTATATCATAGATCGATTGGCCATTGTGTGTAATTCTGCCAATTACAAAATTACGAAATTTCTACCAGAGTAGACCGAACCGAATTTGACAAGAATAAGTTCTAGCTAAGCATAAGGCACGGCATACTTACATAATCCCTCATATGACGTTCAGATCACTTTTGTTAGACAAGTAGGCGACGAGGCCTGTGATCACAAAAAGATCTTTAGGATATTTTAACAGGCGCCTTATAGTACTTAAGGTAATGGGCTGGATACCGTGATGAGTGAAAATGAGCATTTGAATTTAATTTACAAAGACCAAAATAATTATTTAGTATGTATTGACCGACCCTCGTAGTCTAGGAGTGTGTCCAGAAGAATCCAGAACTTGTAAATACAGCTGGGACAACTTCCTAACAAGTGGAATCCAAACCAGTCACGCCAGAACAAAAGCGACAAGGACCCAAAACGCAATTGGTGGCCATAGATACTGGCCTTGAAATAGACGGACAGCAAGTTGCCTATATCCACAGTCAACCCATGCGCTTCCTCGGGAAGCTGATCAAAAACCACTGGCGGATCTACAAAGGGGCTGATGACCTCTCTCCTCGTTGGCAGAGCAGAAAAAAAATAATCCCACCCCCCCACAAGAAAAACACAACTAAGACGAAAACGGGTCCTCAGGATGTTAAAACTGCGTATCCTAAAAGTTAAAATCCTTCATTATATTAAGCGTGTGCCCGTGATTTTTGTAAGAGGAAATAGGTACAAATTGAATTGCATTCCCTGGTCTGCATTGCCTAATTCAGCATGAAAGAAGAACATCGATCATGATTCTACCGGCCCGGATTGACCATTTTATCTTCTAGGTTGTAGATGAAATTTGCTCTTAGATTAAAGATTTAAATCATCGAGTTGTTATTACCATATGGAATTTTTGACTGTAAATCAAACGATTTCCTGAGATGTTATTGTACTTTGACAGCTTTTGACGCTATACAACAATTCTGTGCTTTTAGCAATTTCAAGCTTGGTCCAGCATCTTTCATGCGACTTTTTTCACAGATAGTCCGTATTTCTCAATCTACATTGGCGGGCCAAGGATATTCCTTACTACAATGCTGTCTTGTCTCTTTTCCTAGGGACTTTGGGAAAATATCCCCACTTCAAGCTCGGCAAGCAAGCCCTCACTTACCCAAATTCAAGTTCGGTTTTGCTGTAAGCCTAGTATTTCCATCCACAAGTTAATTCCAGCATCGTCTGTCTTCTTTTCACATTTTTTTGACCTACTCTATATTTGATGCCATGTGTTACATGAGCAAATAAATGCACTAATCGGGATTTGTTGTGTTTGCGATCCGGTAGACGCATTTTTCTTTCCAGAGCGTTAATCTGCTATGCTTTTTGAACGAAAATAGACCTATATTATTATTATCATTATTAAAATTTTCATCTGGAAGGCATACATCCAGCCAGCACCCCCCCCCCCCCCCACCACAGCCCCACAGAAGGGCAACCGGACAAAAAATAACAGATACATTCCCTAAAAAAAAACAGGAAGGAACCTTGTCCCAGGGCGCTCTTCGAGGCAACCCGGTGACCATTGTAGCCCCTGTATTGGCCCAGCCAATTTCTCACGCCCCTCGTTTCAAAAATCTGGATCCGCCACCTTGATACGACCTAAGACAATGACATCAGAGACATGGTATGCACAAAGCTGAACAGAAATGCTCAAACAACCAATTCAAGTCAAGCTGAGTGGGCTTTTATGAAGCATATGAGATAGACCCCCCCCAATAATGCTAGAACTTCCCAATTTCTTACGTCGAAAGTCTGGAAGCCTAATTGCCACTGAAATACCTGCAAGCAATGGAGCCAGGTATAAGCCAGATGTACCACCACCAGCGCTCTGTACAGGAGCAGGAAACACTATGGCCTGCAACTAAAAGGCTAACCACATCAGTGTCAAATGCATATGTAAGATAACTAAGTGCCACGTCTAAACAAGAGTACTCTAATGAAGGAAGTACACCGCACACTCTAAGAACTTGCATGCAGAAAGTAAAAAGCCGAAGCCAGATGGTAATGGTATAAAAGATTAGAAAACGAAAGAACGGCGTTCTAATCTAACTGAAATGGCTAAGGTCAGACGGACTTAGAACGCGGCTTGCGATACAAAAAGACACACCAAAAGCCTTATCAAAGACATGAGTCATCAAGAACAAAGGGAAATGCGCTCACCCAGACTCATAAACGATGCTAGATGAGGAAAACATGATGGTCTACTCTTTACGCGAGTGCGAAACAAGACGGCCAAGGGCGCAGTAAGCTTGAACTGGGGTCTGTCGGCAAGTCGACACCTCCCTTCCAATGAGAAGAATGGTTTGTATGTCTGCGACTACAGAGCTGCCTCTCTTTACACATCAACGCAATCTATGATCAACTTCCATCCCTTGTCAATCTGAAGCCGGTGGGGTTTGGGGAGTGTGGGGCAAGACCAATCTGGGACGTCGCCCCCCCATTGTCGTCATCGTCATTGTACACGGTTTCCCATCCCCAATGTTTGTAGCTGCTCATTACAAAGCGGAATATACAATTGGCGCCATGACCAAACACTGAAAGCAATCTCTACAAGTCTGGCACCGTACGTCGTAGAGGAAAAAAAACCATCGCACCTGAGAATGTGAACTCCATCTCTACAATAGCCTTTCGCACAGCTGATGGTACAACCTATCGAAATCCTGTCTTACCAATGCCTAGAAGCTCCTAGAGCCAACCAACATTCTGAAGAAGGCCAATGACTGGATATTCCTGATGGATGAGGAACACAAACAAATAGTGTTCCCTCCAGAAATCACTGAGACAGCTAAGAGACCAAATATCACCATCATTTCTACCAAAACAAAGACAGTCTCATCATAGAGGAGAACCTATCCAATGCATATGCAAGAAAGAAGTTCAAATACCAAGATCTAGTGGCTGACTATGAAAGCAGAGGATGGCCTACATACTACTTTCCAATAGAAGTAGAAAGCAGAGGTTTCTGTAATACATCAGTCAACAAATGCCTGGCATCCTTGGGCATTTCTAAAGGAAAGAGAAAGGCTATAACCGATACAGCAGCCAAAATTGCACTCAGAGCGAGTTATGTCATCTGGCTCAGCAGAAGCTCAAACGCATTCAGACAGACGGAGCTACAAGCAACTCCAGCAATATGCTCTGAGGGAAGTGGAATGGTTGAGCGCTCACAAAACCAGATTTAACCCATCAAAGTCTGGTCCAAAGCCCAGAGACCTCAGAACACAATAACCTGACAAAGATATTATACTGCATGAGGTGAATTTTCCCTACTAAGTCACCTTCACAGAAGGATATATTTCAGGAGTGCTTATCTTAAAAAGGATAAAACTAGGCTCCGAAGGTGACAGCGCTGGTGTTCTACCAATGAGCTATTCCTCCATTACATGTGACATGTGACAAAGTAATTTGAATGAAAAAAAAGCTCAAAGGTCATCTCATTTGCATAATAAATGGCGGCCATGTTGGATTTTCAGGTACTTTGTTTACGGTGTTTTACAATACCTAAACAACCTTAATTTTTATTTTTCAACATATATTTTAAATCTACAACACCTACAAAGTGGCGTAACAGAACCGAATTTTTGAACTTTGGGGTATAAAGTGCCCAAATTCAGGATTTTGAATAAAATCCTGAATTATTTTGGGAAAAAGTTTTTAAAAATCACATTTCTAAATTCTAATTCATATTTTTAAAAGACTGGAGTAAAATTTTAAAAAGGACTTTGTTATATTATTCTCCTGTGACATAAGAAGATTGTGTCCGAATTTGGTGGTTATATCTCTTGTCGTTTTCAAATTGGACACCGTAAACTACAAAAGATAACGCGTCAAAAAAATCAACCAATAAAACATAGATACGCTATTTTCTAATTATTATGCAAATTAGGTTCCGCATTTAAATTTGTAAATCATATTTCAAATATCTATTTCAATTTTAACTTCAATTGCAGGTATTTGCATAGTAAAAACTGGTTTCTTTTTCAAAGTATGATTTTTTACAGGAACAGTGTTAAATATTGCCCCTTGAAAAACAATAAAATACATAAGAATTAATTTCTTATGTATTTTATTGTCTTTCAAGGGACGTTACTTATCATTTATGAGAAATGTGCTAGATTTACAACCTTTAATTGCCATAACTTTGGAACCATGACTCCGATTTATGTCAAATAAAAAGCAACTGAAAGATAAAATTCTGCTGCTTGTCAAAAGCGTATTTCTAAAAATGGTGTTTTAGCAATTTCCCTGGTAGCCCATAACCTTAATACTCGTGATTGCCAGTAGCCAGACTTAATACTACCCCACAAGTGGACACAGCTGTACAAAACACAGTATTAAAATATAAGGCACTTAAAATACACTGTCGCACGCCCAAAATGGTAGTCTTTCACGGTGGTTCGGAAAGACTACTGCATTAGTTACTTTGCTTCTCTTAAGTTAGGGGTACTCCAATCATGCGAAATTTAAAGACAACTTGATATTGATAAGAAATGAATAAGATTGATTATCAATCTTATTCAAACCTTTTTCTTAATGGTAAAACCACAACACGAACAAATACAAGATGTAAATGACCTTATTTTATTTACACTGTTAACCCTTTCCTTGAGCGCGGAGTAGTGCTTAAAGGTCCCAGGAAATGCAAATAGAATTGATGTGGTTTGTGTCAAGTCTACAAGGAAGGACGAGAAAGCATTCAATATTTGGGTTGGTGATGACATCATTATTCAAACTATTGATTTTTCAGAGAGTAATAGAAAATTCCAGGTGACTGGTGTGAATCTATTCATGGCACTGACTGAAAATCAATAGTTTCACTAATGAAGTCACTGGTAGTGTATTCTTTTTTGTGGCCTTGTTTATTGGAATGGAATGCCCCGTAAAGATTTGGAGTAGGTTTATCATCTCATTTCCTGGGACCTTTAACACATTTATGTTACTAGATAGATCTCAGAGGAGTTAACACATTTACGTTAGAACTACTGACCTTAGAGTAAGCAGTTCGTACTCAATAAGACATGCATCTAATTCTAAATTCAGTGGCGTACCGACGCAATCGATCCAGAGGGGGAAATTTCTCAAGTCGTCCTGCCAGAGGGGGCAAACAATCTCAAATTGTCCTGGTAATTTCCCCCAACGAATTCTGGTCGGGAGAAAATGTGCTTGAAAATATCCCCTTTCATTAATTTGGCCCAAATTTAGGCTAAAATTGGTCAAAATTCTCCAAAAAAAAAAGAGAGAGAATAAAATGCAAATATGGGTCCATTTTGTCCCTCTTTTTGTGCCAGAGGGGACCCCCACCCACCCACCGACGGTCGGTATGCCAATGTCTAAATTAAAATTTTGTCATAATATTTGTATTTTAACAATTTGTGGAGCCAACAAAGGGTTAATAGAGGATTTAAATAATCGTGATAGAAAAGGGCAGATATGTCAGCGGTGGCCTTATGATTCTAATCTCGGAACCCGATTCCATATGTTACTCAGAATCCTTAAAAGCTTGTTGTCTGAGGTGAAACTCGAAAGAAAAAGCATAATGACCACATTTTTGCATAATTTAAGATGATGATCAAAACAAATTGTATACTGCGTCACTCGGATATTATAGTCGGTGTGTCACGTTGAATGGTTCTTAAGGGCACGTTGTATGTTGAAATGGGCAGGTATATTTGTTGACGATTTCGCAATATATACATGATAATTTGTAAAATATAATTTCGCGCTTATTTTTAGAATGTCGTATATCTTGGTTTCAATTTTGTCAATTTGCTAACATTCGATTTAATTTTTAATATACAGTGTGTCCCAAAAAACGCAATAAGTCTTGAAAAAACACACGATTACTTGTTGTTCTTTATTGTATTCTAAGATAGCACTGTTAGCTAACATCCCTGAAAAAATCAAAGTGATAGAGTCAATAATTTTTAAGATATGACCCACAACAATCAAGTGACCCGCAGGACCCGTTTTACGAAAATACAATATTGATTGCAATCAATATTTTACTTGCCCACATTTCTTGCAGAACAACTTCTACTGGATCAAATAAGTGCATTTACATAATTATTATTTAACTGATAATGATAAAACATACATTTATTGGTGATATAAAACTATGACTAAGTCATAGACAAACTCCACATTACATAAATGGTAAATACGTTGGGCTGGAACTTGCTTGTTACTGAAAGTAATGTTACATTCTCAATTTTATGAAAGTAAAACATTATGTTTTCAACACAAAGCTCAATAACAATATCAGTATATTCATTCAATTTTGGGTTAAGATAACTCTTTGTGTGCCATCACAAAATGATGATGAATGAATTAGATTCTAATCCATGCCTGTCTAATTTGACATACAAAGATTTTTTTTGATCACACATTCCAATTCCATCTTTTAATTGGTTTAAAATGCTGTTTTATTATGCTGTTACTCCCAATGGAAACATTCATATGTTAAAATCTGTTGCAGTACCTTAGCTTTAAAAAAAAGGAAAATGGTGGTTGGACTAGAGATTAATATTTTGGTGGTTCTGGGCGTCAATAACGCACAGTGCCGTACATTAGTTTGATAGCGCCTCAATTTGGTAATATGGTCCTGCAGGTTGCTTGATTTCTGGGGTCATATCTAAAAAAAATATTGACTCTAACTTTATAAACTTTCGCAGGGACATTCGCTAACAGTCTCATCTTACGCGGAGATTGCTTTAATTAACTTTAATTAGACTTTTGTGTTTTTTATTGTCACTTTCCCCCATTATGTATGTTTGTCTTCAATCACTTGGCTGAGTAAAGAAATAATGGGTAGCATGTGGGAAAACTATTTGTTACAATCAGTTAATCATCTTGTTATAGACATTGATCAGTAGCGTCCGCAAAGGGGGGGGGGGCGGTTTGATGGTCATCCGGGGAAGAGACCTTTGGGGGATTTTGTGTTTCCTCATCGGGACAAATTTTGGAAAAGGTCTTATTTTGAAGCTTTTTGATGAGGGTATGTATACCTGAATTACAGCAGGCATCCGTATAACAATTTGTAAATCAACGTACTGCTGGTCCCCCCCGCCCCCCTCGCTCCCATGGCCCACCCACTCCAACCCGCTCTGCAACTGCGATTAAATTACGATGCGACTTACCTTTTCTCCAAAAAATGTCGGGTCAACCGGCTAGCGAGCGAGCCCTGGAGCATTTTTTGGTCGGGACATTCACACGTCTTCAAAATACTGGTTTACGGGCCACTAATTGGGGGAAATTATTCTTGTGCTCGCACAACACACAAACACTTTCTTCCCAAAGGAATTTTTGGATGAAATTAATACCGTTTAGAGGAGGACCTAGACAACTAATAGCTGGGACCCACGCCTCAAAATTTGGAGGCCTGGCTCGGGAAAGATATCGATTTTTGAGTTCAGATTTCCTTAATAACCATTTTGGGATATATGAAAAGTGGGCTGCTGTAAAATCTGAATTTCTTGTCCGTTCCGTACTGGCCTGTTTTAGATAACGGGTCAGTGCACATGAATATTGTGTCAATTTTTAAGGGTTGGGGAACAAATTCAGGTTATGAGAATGTATATCTTGTGAAAGGCAGACAAAGTGGTAATATAACGTTGCTTAATAGAAAACAGTATTTATAACTCTTGTTATTTTATTAACTTTAAACATTTCTTAAATAAGAGTCAAGGTCCAAACACGTTCTTTTCCTTCCGTACTGAATTTTAAAATCTTAACAACATGTTTGACATGTCATTCCTACCATCTGAAGGTGTATGAAGAGTTTCGTTATTGTTATTAGTTTTATAGATCCTATTGTTGAGTTAGGGTCCCATGTTGTATATTTTTATAAGGGACGGTCATTATTTAAGACAGGGGAGGAATGGAGGATTTCAACTTGTTTTTCGTGAAAAAAATGGCGTTCCCCCTACGCTTCCGTTCAAAAATGGTTGGCATTCCCCGATTTTATGAGTTTTTTCCATTAAAAAGTTCACATTCCCCCTCCACTTGAATTAAAATGTTTATAAGATTTTCATATTCGCACCTCTTGGTTACCGTTTTCTTTCTCGTGTTCCCCTAGCTCACATCCGCCATCCCCCCCGTCCAATCATGTCCCCCCCTGTCCTAAAGTCCCCCGCCCAGTGCTAGGAGTCTTTTTGAGTTTCCATTCCAATTTAGAAGGTGATTGCATTGTCTGGTTCACGATTTTCCGTCATTTTCAGACACCCGGAAAATATTTTGTCCGATTTATGCTCAATATGTGTCAGAAGTTTCCTGTCTAGGCAACTATAGCAGTCAGGAGGTGGGCGAGTCGCGTCCCCGAAATAAAAAGGAATGCAAAACTTACACCCAAAATGAATTAAAAATGACTAAAAATTACTTCTGACACATGAAAGGGCCGAAAAAAGTCTGCACCTCCTTTTTTTTAATTGCCCACTAAAAATTCAGTCCTCAAATCTGAAAAATCACCCTAAAAAACTCCGGGCTACGATCCCGGTGAGAGTCTCTTGACCCATATTTTACCATATTCCATCTGGTGGATTAATAAGTGCTCAACCTTCTGACTACCTACCTCCCCCAATCTGAACAATGTCCTACACAGACAATGTAAACTCTTTATTTAAAAAAAAGATAGCAAGCAAAGAAGACCATCCACTGCTGTCGCCGAATGTTATACACTTTACAATTAATTCTTTGAATTCAGAACCCGGGAAGAAGCGACGTTCATCTAAGGCTTCAGATCTTGACAAATGCTGGATAGGAAACGTCATGAGCCCTGGGAGGAGATGGTCCACGGAATTGACTTCACTCATTCAAGCAGGACGCCCTGGGAAGACTATAAACCGCCTCCCGCCAGAGTTTCCAAACCATCACAATGTTCTGTGTCTGCCAACTCTTCTCTTGCGTATGAGGCAGCAGCCTAAATGTGTTGCTTTGGTGGAGCCATCTCCCTGTTGATGGTTGGGGTTTGAAAGGTGTCTATATCCACCGGTGGACGAAAGGTATCTAGGGCACTCCTTGATATGTGATCTGCAATTCTGGATTTGGTAGAACCAAGTGACAGACTGGGAGATGGTCGCATCTCCCATCGGTGCATATTGCTCCTTGAAACTAACCTGGCTCCTGTGCGAATCCTGTCAATGTGACCATTCCTTGCGTGGAAGATTGCTACCAGGAGGATCCCCTGTCAAAGGTTGGATGAATTGGTATTGTCTTGGAGTAGCTAGCCAGGTATTGTTCGATGTCTTTAAGAATTTGAGAGTTTAGGCGGCGGGTCGACGAAAGCGTCAAATCTCTGGTTTGATTCTTTGACAGCATTATGCGGCATGTGCTTGTTGTCCAACAGAGCCCAGTTTCACCATTTATGTTGGGTGGTGTGTGATTTCTCTATACGAGCATGCAGGTGCATGTCTGAAAGCATGGTAGAACTCAGAGTGGGACGAAGGCAGCCAGTACTGTTCTCCATGGTCTCGTTGATACTGTGTCCAGCTTTTTGTATGAGAGCTAATTGCACCATGTTGGGGGCGGCATATTCATCACGCGCTGTAGACTAGATCCAGTGCTGTGGTGCGTAGAGGGGATGGACTAGCACCCCAGGAAGATCCAACAAGGCGACACAGGAGGTTTTGTTTTCGAAGATACCTTGGTACATCCTGACTCGAGATGCTGCCGATAAGTAACCTGACGATCAAGTTCACGTCCCAATAATTTGTTGTAAGGATTGTATGGCAGGCGCTCCATTGAGGTTTTGATTTGGAGCTGGCGATGATCCTCTTTGGTGTTCAATGAAAGGCAGTAGCAGTGGTTATAGCTTCACTCAGCTTGAGTCTCCAGGTCTTGAGATATGCTTGCAGGTATGGCCACATCGCAGTAAGTATACTTTCTACTTCAGTCCAGTTTCTGTCCAATTGAAGAAGGGGCATTAAGATCATCGTGCAGCCATAGTGTCTAATAGTTGTCTGCGTAATCGCTGATATCAAGTTAATCACTGCATGAGAGCCAATATTATCCTTGTGGGGACTCAGTTCCTCAGACGAGATGCAGTCGAATCCAGCTCGGCCCATCAACTGCTTAAGAACATGCTACGGTTTTTAAATCATGTTAACATAATTATGATTGTACAATATGTTACGATCCGGAATGGTCCTGCGAAGCTTGATTGTCAAGCACTGCGGGTGCCACCCGGTGTCATATGCTGCATAAGGTCCACAAAGATGACGGCCTGCCTTACGACACTTTTCAAAGCTCCCTAAAGCATTTGTGGTTTTACAATCTGTTGGACAGTGCGCTGTCACGCGCGAAATCCTGCTTGATTCGATAACTGGATTTACAGCCGGCCAGGATGAATATCCTGGAACTAACATTTGCGAAGAGTGTTTCAGCATTTGAGTTGCCAGACACAGAACATTGTGATGGTTTGAAACTCTGGCGGAGCTGGTTTTATAGTCTTCCAGGGCTTCCTGCTAGAATGAGTGAAGTCCATTCCATGGACCGTCTCCTCCCAAGTCTCATGACGTTTCCTATCCAAGCATTTTGTCAGATCTGAAGCCTTAGATGTCGCTTCTTCCCGGGTTCTGAATTCAAGAATTCATTGTAAAGTGTATTACATTCCTCATCCCAGGATGGGATATAACTGCGGCAACAGCCACGTGGGATGGTCTTCTTTGCTGTCTTAATAAAGAGTTTACATAGTGCTGTGTAGGAATTGTCCATATTGGGGGAGGTAGGTGTCAGACGGTTGAGCACTTCTGAATCCACCAGATGGAATATGGTAAATATGGGTCAAGCAACTCTCACCGGGATCGTAGCCAATAGTTTTTAAAAAGAGGGTTAAACTAAAACATTTTCAGATTGAGGCAGAATTTTAGGGGGCAAATTTTAAAAAAAAAATGGTGCAGACATTTTGATCAAATTAACTCTAAAAAATTTAAAAAAAGAAAAAACCTTTTTTCCTTTTTAATCATTTTGGGGGTATTTTTTTTTGCCTTTTTATTTCGGGGGACGCTACCGCGCCACCTCCTGACTGCTATAGTTTCATATACGGAAACTTCTGCACTATTGACATAATCGGACAAAATATTTTCCGGGTGTTATGTAAATGCCGAAAATCGGGTAACCCGCAATGCATCGACTTAAATTTGGAAAACTCAAAAAGACTCTCTAGCAAGTGGGCGGGGACTTAAGGAGGGGGCATGATTTAGGACGTTGGGGATGGAGGATTGAGCTAGGGAACACGAAAGAACAATTGTAGCAAGAGGTGCGAATAATTAATCTTATAAACTTTTTAATCAAGTGGAGGGGGAGTGAACTTTTTAATGGCAACAATCTATAAAATCAGGGGGAATGCCAACAATTTTTTGAACGGAAGGAGGGGGCTCATTTTTTTTTCCACGAAAAAAACAAAGTTTGAAAATCCTCCCATTCCTCCCCTGTCTTAATAATATGAGACCGCTCCCCTTTAAAAATAAACAACATGGGGACCTAACTCAACAAGTATTCTATAAACCTAATCACATAAAGAACTCAATCATCCACTTCCGATGGTAGGAAGTGACAGGTCAACATTGTTTTTGTGTACGCATTAAAATTCAGTAACGGAAACGAACGTGTTTGACCTTGACTCTTAATTTCAGAAATGTTAAAGTTAATAAAATAACAAGAGTTGCCCTCAGCAGAAGAACGCAAACCCAAACAATTTTCAGATCATTGCAATTTGATTAGGTGTGTGGATTTATTCCCAAAAGCCCTGTTCACAATTTTTGTTGTCAATTAAAGCGCT